>CM016626.1:127963064-128080067 GCA_005393395.2 Gossypium australe
GTTTGGTGTATGCGGTTCGTCGGAAGGAAGATAGTGACGCACCTGATGTTATCACGGGTACGTTCCTTATTTCTAGGTTGCCCTTTATTGCTTTGATAGATATAGGGTCAACTCATTCTTACATCGCTAGTGAGGTATCTGGAACTCTGCATGTGAACTCTGAGTCTGTACCTAGGAAGATGACTGTACTTAGTCCTTTAGGACAGACTGTAGTAGTAGATAAGCTCTTTAAGAATGTGCCTTTAGAAGTTCAAGGGACGCAGTTTCCGGCTAACTTAATGGAGTTGCCATTTGGAGAATTTGACTTGATCTTAGGCATGGATTGGCTAGTGAAGTATCGTGCAAATGTGGATTGTGCTGCTAAGCGGATGTCACTAAGATCTATGGACGATAAAGAAGTTGTGGTGATGGGCGAGAGACGGAACTACTTATCGAATGTAGTATCTGCTCTTAAGGCTGAAAAGATGGTTAGGAAAGGTTGTTTGGCCTTTCTTATGTTGGTTAGTGCCTTGGAGGCTAAGGAGGCAACTGTTGAAGAAGTCAGGACCGTGAGAGAATTCGTGGATGTCTTTCCTAAAGAACTTCTAGGATTGCCTCCGGATCGTGAAGTGGAATTTGGGATCGACTTGTTGCCTGGATCGGCATCAGTATCTATCGCTCCGTATAGAATGGCACCAAAGGAGTTGGTTGAGCTTAAGGCTCAAATTCAAGAGTTGCTTGATCGTGGGATTATCTGACCTAGTGTGTCTCCATGGGGAGCACCAGTCTTGTTCGTGAAGAAGAATGACTGGACTATGCGGATGTGCATAGATTACCGACAGTTGAATAAGCTGACCATCAAGAACAAGTATCCTTTGCCAAGGATAGATGATTTGTTTCGATCAGCTTAAGGGGAGCTGCGGTTTCTCAAAGATAGATCTAAGGTCGGGTATCATCAGCTTAAGGTGAAGGAAGCGGATATCCATAAGACAGCTTTCCGAACAAGATATGGGCATTATGAATTTTTGGTAATGCCGTTCGGATTGACGAACGCCCCAGCTGCGTTCATGGATATGATGAATCGGGTTTTTCAACCCTACTTGGATCAGTTTGTTGTTGTTTTCATAGACGACATTCTTGTGTATTCCAAGTATGAGTTGCAGCATGATGAGCATCTTCGGATAGTGTTGCAAGTGCTAAGGGAGAAGAAGCTTTATGCCAAATTCAGCAAGTGCGAATTTTGGCTGAAAGAAGTTGCGTTTTTAGGTCATGTGGTGTCTGCGGAAGGGATAAGGGTGGATCCTCGGAAGATTGAGGCGGTGTTAGATTGGAAACCACCTAAGTCTGTAGCTGAGGTTCGTAGTTTCTTGGGTTTAGCGGGTTACTACAGAAGGTTCGTCGAAGGATTCTCCTCCATAGCGGCACCTTTGACGAAGTTGTTGAGGAAAGAGATACCTTTCGTGTAGGCAGATAAGCAGCAAGAGAGCTTTGACAAGCTTAAGAGGGTTTTGACTGAAGCTCCAGTTTTGATTCAACCTGAGGCAGGGAAGGACTTTGTGGCTTATTGTGATGCGTCTCACATTGGATTGGGATGTGTTCTGATGCAAGACGGGAAGGTGGTTGCGTATGCGTCTCGGCAGTTGAGGCCTCACGAGGTTAATTATCCGACGCATGACTTGGAGTTAGCAGCGGTAGTCTTTGCTCTTAAGGTGTGGAGGCATTATTTGTATGGAGAAAAGTCAGTAATCTACAAGGATCATAAAAGTCTTAAGTATCTGCTGACTCAGAAAGGAGCTCATAAAAGTCTTAAGTATTGAGACAGCGTAGATGGGTGGAGTTGTTGAAAGACTATGATTGCTCTATAGAGTATCACCTGGGGAAGGCGAATGTAGTGGCAGATGCCCTAAGTAGGAAAGTGGTGTCGGATCTAAGAGCGATGTTCGCACATCTTAGTCTTTATGACGACGGAAGCTTGTTGGCGGAATTACAAGTAAAGCCGATGTGGTTGAGTCAGGTGAAAGAAAGACAGTTGGTAGATGATGATTTAAGTGTTAAGCTACGGCAAGTACAAAATGGAGAGTTGGAAGATTATGGTGTTAACAGCGATGGAGTTTTATGTTTCAAAGGTAAGGTCTGTATGCCGAAGGATGAGGAGCTTAGGCAGAAAATTCTTCAGGAATCGCATGGTGGTCCCTATGCTATGCATCCGGGAGGTAGTAAAATGTACAGGGATCTCCGGGATCAATTTTGGTGGCCTGGTCTTAAACGGGAAGTTACGGAGTTTGTGGGGAAGTGCTTAACGTGTCAGCAAGTTAAGGCTGAACACCAAGTTCCATCGGGATTGCTTCAGCCGATAAAGATTCCGCAATGGAAGTGGGAGCGTATCACCATGGATTTTGTTAGTGGGCTTCCTCTTACGCCTACTAAAAAGGATTTGGTATGGGTGATAGTGGATCGATTAACGAAGTCTGCACATTTCATTCCTGTGCGAGTTGATTACTCTTTGTAGAAATTGGCGAAGTTGTATGTGGCAGAGATTGTAAGATTGGATGGAGTGCCGGTGTCGATTATTTCGGATAGGGATCCAAGGTTTACGTCTCGGTTTTGGAAAGCATTACATCAGGCTTTGGGCACCAGATTAGACTTTAGTACGGCATTTCATCCTCAGTCTGATGGCCAGTCTGAGCGAGTAATCCAAGTATTAGAGGACATGTTAAGGGGATGTGTAATAGATTTCAGAGGAAGTTGGGAAGAGTTTTTGCCTTTAGCGGAATTTGCATACAACAACAGTTACCAAGCCAGTATTCGGATGGCACCGTATGAAGCACTATATGGACGGAAGTGTCGCACTCCTACGTGTTGGACAGAATTAGGAGAACGTCAGGTTTTGGGTCCTGAGATTGTGGGTGAATCCGAAGAAAAGGTTAAAGTAATTCGGGCTCGGTTGAAGGAGGCTTCTGATAGACAAAAGTCGTACGCAGATTTGAAGCGAAAGGAAATAGAATTTGTTGTGGGAGACCAAGTGTTTCTAAAGGTTTCACCTTGGAAGAAGGTGATGAGATTTGGTCGCAAAGGAAAGTTAAGCCCCAGGTTTATAGGACCTTATCGAGTTTTGAAACGGGTTGGACCAGTGGCATATCAGTTAGAGTTACCTTCGGAGTTGAAGCAAATGCATGATGTGTTTCATGTTTCGATGTTACATCGTTACCGGTCGGATCCATCTCATGTAGTGCCAGTTGGAGAGGTGGAATTGCAACCAGATTTGTCTTATGAGGAAGAGCCGATTCAGATTCTAGATCGGGATGTGAAGGTGTTACGGAGGAAATCAGTTCCTCTTGTCAAAGTGTTATGGCGCAATCATGGATCGGAAGAAGCTTCGTGGGAGCCAGAGGAAACTATGCAACAGCAATACCCTCATTTATTCTTGTCAGGTAATTTCGAGGTCGAAATTTTTTTAAGGAGGGTAGAACTGTAATATCCAGGATTTAGAGGTTATGAAATTTTCGCTTGAATGTGTGCATTGTTTTGTTGTGTGCTCTTTGTATGAATTTTAGGGACTTTGAGAATTTTAGAATGTAAAGGATTGCCTTAGAAAATATTAGATTTTAATCTTAGAAGGGGAGCTAAGCAAATTTGGCCTTAAGAGAATTAATTGGAGGTTTTGATCATAAGTTGAGCTATTGGTAAAGTGGTGAAGGTGCATGGGTGAATGCATGACGTGAGAGGTTCGAATCCTTTAGCTAGCAATTGGGAGGAATTTTAATTTTTGTTTTCATTCCTTTAGTGTCGGTCAAACCTTATCCTAAATAGATGGACTATTCTTTTATTTTTGGATAGTAGACCAAAAGGAAAAGGCAAGTAAGGAGTTATGGTAAGGAATCAAGTTGATAAGGAAGGTTTAGGGGACAAGAGGCTTGAAGAGTGGGTGTTGTTTTGGAAGTTTTTCCATGGTCATTTGACCATGAACCTAGACGGCATAAGGGGCTAAGGGAGTGGTTTAATTGTGTTGGAAACTATGGGGTTGATAGGTAAAAATTAAGGAGGAAAAAGGGGGATTGTGTAGGCTATTGTGTTGGCCGAATTTTGGTATGGGATTAGGGAGGTTTTAGTTGACCAAAAAGTTGTCAACTTGTGCATTTTTCCTTTGTCCAATATTTTTTTCTCTTAGCCGATTTTGTCTATTGGCATTTGGTAAAATTTTTGCTTTGTTTTGGCCTTTGCATTTTTGACCAAATAGGTACTTTTATTTCTTCTTTTCCTCTCAAAGTTTTATTTTCTTTTGGAACCAAAATATTGTCACTTTTGAGGACATTTACCAATTCCTTTTCTTCCTCTCTAGTGCCGAACCCATCTTTCACCAAAAGCATTCTCACTCATTTTCTTTTTCTTTTTCATTCTATTTCTCTCTTCTCTTTCTTTCTCATAGCCGAAACTATCCTATATCTTTTCATCATTTTTTCTTTCTTTTCTTTCTTTTGTTAAAGCCGAAATCATCATTCTTTTTCTTTTAAGTTGTTAAGGCCGAATTTCTTTATAGTTCAAATAAGAGTTAATCAATCATCGTGTTCGGGTAAGGCTTTTCTATCAATGGTTTCTTCTTTATTTTCTTTGGATTAATCGATTTTAGGAATCTAATTCGCTTATTTCTCCGTGGCTAAACCTTTGAAGGAAGATTTTCGGGGTTTTCTCGTAGTCAACGTTTAGGGAGAGATCGTTCGAGTTTTGGATAATCCAAGGTAAGAGATAATGATATTCAGCCAAAGGCCATATCTTTTTAGTGGTAACCGATTTCTCACATAGTGATATGTAGGTTCTGTCGACGTGTAGGCAAGAGTCAGAAATCCTAAAGTTCTATCGCTCTTTCTGTTTGCAAGGTGTGTAACTTATACTAAACATCTAATTGATTAATAGCTTTATTAATATAAATGTGTTTATAAAGAAATATAAATGATTATGGCTTTGGGTACCATTCAATGGTACGATGAATTGAGGTACGTTATTCCTTCATACTATGTATGATTTTAATATGAAACATATTCGATATTTGATTATGATTTTGGGATAATGAACAAGACATGATATTTGCATCAATAATAATGCTATATGCATAATATGAAATGTGTCCGATTCCGATATGATTATGAGATATATGGCATGATTATGAAATAATATGTTATTGCATGGGCATATGGGAAATATTGAAAGGGGAAGTGTTTCGGTGGTTTGACCACATTATCCGGTGACTTCGATCACGATATTATGAATCCGGTGACTTCAGTCACGATACTATGAATCCGGTGACTCTGTCACGATTATCTGGTGGCTATGCCACGATTATAAGGGCGATGTGCATGTTGACTGCAGCAACTGCCTTCGATGGTGTGTAGCGGATGGAGGGTCGATTTAGTAATCCCCACGGTGTGATTGGTAGGTACGGGTGGTGTGTAGCGGATGGATATCTAAGTTGGTTCGGGATTGCATTTCATTTTATATTTATATGTGATTTAATCAATTATTATGTACTATGATCGATTGGACTTTTTAGTGTATTGTTACACATTGAGTCTATGGACTCACCCTTTTATGGGATATCATTTCAGGTGATGCACAGTGATTTGGACCGGGTCAGCGTGGACTACGTGGTGGCCATTGCTCAATTTAATTGGGTTTTCCTTATTATTAAATTTATTTCGTTTCCTATATAATTTGAGATTTAACTTTGGGATATGTTTTTGTAATAAGGCCGCCATTAGCTATGTTTCTTGTACATTTTTAATTTATATTCTGCTACGATCAACTTTAATTAATTAGTTAAATATTTTCGATAATCGTATTTTAAAATTTAAGTTTCAAAAATGATTTTTAACGAATACATATTTCAAATATATTCTCTTACTCTAATAAAATTACATGTTTTACCAAAACGACAAAAACGAGTTTTTATCGAGGAGCATACCAGATCCGGTCGGGCTTGTGGGCCGGGTTTGGGGTGTTTCATACCCAATGAACCTAGGGCTTAACTTACCCTTACGTCTAAATCGAAGGACCTTCTTCCACGGAAACACCTTAAGGAAAACATAACCCCCAAAGAATACTCACTATCCTTCCTTTTCAAATTTGCATGACTTCTATCTATCAAAAGCCACTTTAAGATGATCTCGAATCAGTTTAACTTTATCTTCAGTCTCATAAACCGCTCAAGACCCAAAATTCGTCGCTCACCCAACTCAGTCCAACACAATGGAGTACGACAATTACGACCATACAAAGCCTCGTAAGGTTCCATTTGAATACTAGACTGGAAACTGTTATTATAGGCGAACTCGGTTAATGGCAGAAACTCCTCCCAACTACCTTGAAAATCAATCACACAACTCCGAAACATATCCTTCAGTATCTGAATCACCCTCTCAGATTGACTATCGATTTGAGGATGGAACACAATACTAAAGTCTAATCTCGAACCTAGAGCATCGTGAAGCTTCCTCTAAAATTGAGAAGCGAAGCAAAGATCTCTATAAAAAATAATCGAGACTGGAACCCTATAAAGTCTCACAATCTCAGAAAAATATATAACTTAACCAACTTTTGAAGGGAGTGATTTGTCTTAACAAGAATGAAATAGGCAGACTTGGTCAACTGATCCATGATGACCGATACAAAGTCCTTCTTAGTGGGTTTTAAGGGCAACCCACTAACGAAATCCATAGTCATCCACTCCCCATTTCCATAGGGGAATCTTAACATGTTGAAGCAAACTTGAAGGTAATTGATGTTCAGCCTTAACTTTCTGGCACGTCAGACAATGAGAGAAAAAAACTGTTACCTCTCATTTCAACCCCGACCAGTAGTATAACTCACGTAGATCACGATACATCTTGTTTTCACCAGGATGTATATCATAGGGGCTACTATGCACTTCTCGCAGAATGAATTGCCTCAAATTGGAGTCACTAGGCACACAGACCTGTCCTCAGAAACATAGAGCACCATCACTGTTCAACCCAAAATCAAACGTATTACCATCCTACACTTGATGGAATCACAGAACCAAAGAATCATCCCCCAACTATTTAACTCGAACCTGATCAATTTAAGTCAGCTTAACTTGCAATTCAACTAACAAACTCCTGTTATCAAACAAACTTAGGTGAGCAAACATCGCCCTCAAATCAAACATTGCTCTATGAATAAGAGTATTGACCACCATTGGCCTTACCGAGATGATACTCAATTGAGCAGTCATAGTCCTTAAAAAAATCAATCTATCTACGTTTCCTAAGGTTTAACTCCTTCTGAGTAAGGAAATACTTAAGGCTCATGTGATTGGTGTAAATGATACACCTCTCAGCATGTAGGTAGAGCCTTCAAATTTTTAAGGATAGGATAGTTGCACTTGTGTGACTTAAGCTGTCGAGAAGCATAAGCCACTACCTTACCATCTTGCATAAGAACACAACCCAAACCAATGTGTGGTGCATCACTATAAACCACGAATTCTTTACCGGATTCAGGTTGTACCAGAACAGGAGCTTGACTCAAAACAAATTTGAGCTTCTCAAAGTTCAATTGCTGCTCATCAATCTAAATAAATGGGGTGTTCTTATGCAACAGCTTAGTCAGAGGAGCTATAATAAGTGAGAACCCCTCAACAAACCTCTAACAATAACCCACTAGCCCAAGGAAGCTATGGATCTCAGAAACATTTCTAGACTGTTTTCACTTAAGCACAACCTCGATTTTCTTAAGATCAGCTTGGATCCCCTTAGTAGAAACCACATGACCTAGAAAAGTTACCTTCCTTAACTAGAATTCGCACTTGCTTAACTTAGCGTAGAGTTGTTTTTCACGGAGTATATGAAGAATTACTCTAAGATGTTCATCATGATCATACTCAGTCTTAGAGTTTAGTAGAATGTCATCTACAAAGACCACGATGAACTGATCTAAAAATGGCTGAAAAACCCTATTGATAATATCCATAAATGCAATCGAAGCATTCGTCAAACATAAGGGCATGACTAGGAACTCGTAGTGCCCATAACGAGTCCTAAAAGTAGTCTTATGAACATCGACCTCCTTAACCTTAAGTTGATGGTACCCAAAAAAAATATCTATCTTAGGGAAGACAGAAGCCCCATGAAACTGATTGAATAAGTCATCAATCCTCGAAAGTGGGTACTTATTATTTACCGTCAATTTATTCAACTGATGGTAATCTATACATCCTCATAATACCATCTTTCTTCTTCACAAACAAAACCAGTGCTCCCCACGGAGACACACTAAGATGGATAATCCCTCGATCAAGGAGTTACTAAAGTTAAGCCTTTAGTTCTATAAGCTCATTTAGTGCCATGCGGTAGGGAGTAATAAATACTAGAGTTGTTTCTAGTAGAACTTTGATATTGAACTCAACCTCTATCTCTAGAGGTAAACTCGGTAACTCTTGAGGAAAGACATTCAAAAATTCCTTAACCGTCCAAATTTTTTCAACAGACAAACCAACAGAAGCATAATCACACGCGTAGGCCAGAAATGCCTCACACCCTTTACGAACCAACTTTTTAGCCACAAGAGCGGAGATCACATCGGATAAGTAATCCCGACGCTCGTCGATCATTATTACTTTCATATAATTCTCATATTTTAGAACTACGCTTTTAGTAGCACAATCCAAACTGACCTGATGCTCCATGAGCCAGTCCATTCACAGAATCAATTAAAATTCCCCAAACGACAACACACTCAGATTAGCCAGAAACACAACCCCTTGTATCTCAACCAGTACATGCCTATACAACCTATTAACCCAAACTGACTGACCCAGTGAATAAAATGTGACACCTCAAACCCGACTAGGACATGTTGACTCTAATTCAAAGCGTTACATTAGCCTCCTAAGTGACTCTTCGACTAATGACCTTCGAAGACACACTCGACCTGATAACACCTCAATCTTATCCATTTATTAGTCATTTCTTAACGCGGAAGCAATTTGTGAACAAATTTTAAACTTTTTATAAGTAATTTAACCTAAGGGCATTTTTGTCATTTTACCACCTACGGTTAAACTAACCCGAATTAGATCTATACATTTACCAACCTTCTTTTATCCAATTTATGTAAGCCCTAAAAATTTTAGCTTAATCTGAGTTTATTTTCTATGTCTAATTCAAGTTTTATCATTAAGGACTAAATTGTAACAATTTCAAACTATAAGTACTATACCCGAATATTAAATTGAGTGCGTTTCTAACAAATTTTATCACTTACAAGTCAAATCCTAAAATTTTATCAAGTTTCCTTATGATTTAAAGCTATAATTAGACTTATCTACTTACAAGACTAATTTGTAATTTAAATGGACTGGAGAACCAATTTAAAAAGATCAGAATTCAAACCCCCAATAGTCCATTGCAATTTTTTTGTGTGTGTGAAAATTCGATTTCAAACCCGATTTCAAGTATTTTAATGGCCAATTAAACTTGATTTAGCTACAATTAAATATCATACATATTCATACATAAATTGAATTTATTAATGTAACAACCCAAACCCGGCCCAAACACTATGGCCGAATCTAGTTTGCTACAGTGGAAAATATTTTTTGGAAAACACTGTTGCTAAGTAAAAATTTTTAGTTGCCGAAAACCTTTCCAATTGATTGTTTTGTTAAACCTTACTTAGAGTTTATTTGAAATTAATTCAACCAAGTTATTATAAAATATCGAGTGTGCCCGATGGCACGATGAAAACATTTTCGTGTTAATTTGGGAAAACATGTGACTTTAATTTAATATTGATAATCATAGTTTAAAACAAGTGTTCGACATATGAAAAATAACAAAAATAAAATATCAGGAGGCCTTATTACATCCAAATAAAATAAAAACCGGAAGTAAAATTTATCATAACTAAAATTAAAGTTCATTTAATTTAAATCCACTGCATGGCCACCTCGAGTCAACCCGACTCCCCATCCGCGATCTACGTGTCACCTGAAAAATGTAAAGGAGAAGGTGAGTCATCAAGACTCAGTATGTAACCCTTCCCCCGTTCTAAAAACATTTTCATACACAACATATAACAATTAATATGCAGAATACTATGTACCCAACCTAACCAACCAAACGCCACTGTCTACCCCGTTGTGGTACCAAACCACTGGTGGTGCCAAACCACTGGTGACATATAGTCACAATGTGTTACCAAAACACTGGTGTCCGTAGACACAAATCGATTGATGGGGCCAACCCATCGTGTGATACCAAATCACTGGCAGACGATCCCATATCTCAAGTGGGGCCAACCCACGGTGGTGATAACCACAGGGACAAGTCGCTATGAGGTGCCAAACCTCTGGAGGTACCAAACCTCTGGTGACCGTAGTCACAGTGTGTTACCAAAACACTGGTGCCCGTCGGCACAATATCACTGCCCCCTCCTCTCATATAACCCACAGTAGTTAAACAGTTATCAATAGATCTCATACATTTATCACATGTATCAATAAGCCATGCTTCCCAAAAGCATTAAAATAATCTCATATTAACAGAGACTTACCGGGATCCTCACTTGTACCGTTAAGGTACCAAATCCGTATCTACATCAAGCAGATTTACATACAACATGTATTTAATACAATCTATTAATTGCTATAAGTGTGTATGTACACACCTGTCACCAACGAGAAGTCTAAATCCCGAAACAACCAATCGACCACACTCAAGTCCTTGCCCCTATATTCGGCCATTATAGTGTTAGTGATATGGGCCATTCGGCCAAACCAAAACAGTCAAAATGGGTCATCTTTTGTACCCGAATCCTTACCTAATCACTTTGAATACTAGCTTCAACACCCGAATCGCGAATCTGGGTCACAAACTACAATCGGTCACTATTGATAACCATAGCCTCCGGCTTTTAAATGAACACTTAATACATATGTAGATCCTTACCGAAAATTTGATTATCAAACGTTGACGAACTCACTTGCTTGTTCCCAAATCCCGAAGATCCTACAATAATTTGATTTAATCCGTGATTAGCACCCTTAATTAACAGTGGCCGAAATCCACACCTACCTTTACCACAATTGACATAATGGAAAAAAACACAAGTATTCGGCCTAAGACCCTTACCTTCCGAAATCGACTAAAGGAAAGCCACCATCTCTTGCATGATATTCGGCCAAGGTGCTTTTAAAAAAAAAAAGAGAAATAGATTCGGTACTTTCAATTGGGTGTATTCGGCTATTAGGAAAAGAACAATGGTAGAAAATTAATGGAGAGGAAAAGATGATGAGAGTTTTTGGCTAGAAGTGTTTGAGAGAAAAGAAAAGAGAGAAAATAGATGGGAGGGTTGAGAATTTCGGCAACTTGTGAAGATGGAAAAAAACAAAACAAGTGATAGGCTGATGCTTTTTATAAGCATTCGGCACCCCTCCCTCCTTAGCTTGCTGTCCACTCCTATTAACCAAGGAGTTCAAAATCCATTTAATCTCCCTAATTCACTCTGAGCCACTTGTTTAACTTAATTCAAAAATAATTTGAATTAATTTCCAAATAATCAAATAATCTCTTAATAATCCAAATAATTTCCTTATTATCTCCTATTATCCTTAGAATAAAAATCCTATTAAAAAAAACTCATATTATCTACATAAATAATAAATAATAAAAAGAGTTTAAAGAGAGGAAGTCTCTCCCCCTTGTGCCGTCCACTTAAAGAGCAAAAAGAGAGGATTCTTGTGACTCGAACCAAGGCTCTCCCTTCCCCTTGATGGCGTCACATGCACTCCTAAGTGGCCCTCCTTTTGCCACTTTACCAAGCTGATTTTTATGAAAAAATATCCACATTTATTCTTATAACCCCCCTCTTGCTAAGGCTCCCTGCCTTTAAAGTTCAAACGATGAATTTTTCTACCAACCCGAGCCTACTCAAGACCCTTAATTAAGCCTTATTATTCCATAACTAATACTATAATAATTCAAACACAAGAATAATCATGCAATCACAATTAGCCCCAAATTTAGGATGTTACAGTTCTACCCCCTTAAAATAATTTCGTCCTCGAAATTACCTGATCAGAAAAGGTGGGGGTATTGCTGCCGTATCACATCCTCGGGTTCCCACGTAGCTTCGTCTGTACCATGGTTCTGCCATAGCACTTTCACTAGGGGCACTGACTTTCTACGTAGAACCTTCACATCTCGATCTAAGATCTGAACCGGTTCTTCTTCAAAAGATAAATCCGAGTTCACCTCAATCTCTGCTACTGGCACAACGTGCGAAGGATCTGACCGATACCGTCTCAACATCGATACATGAAATACGTCATGGATCTGATTCAGTTCTGCCGGTAACTCTAGCTGATAAGCTACCGGTCCTACTCGCTTTACAACTGTATATGGCCCGATGAACCTTGGGCTCAGCTTCCCCTTTCGGCCAAATCTCAACACCTTTTTCCAAGGTGACACCTTCAGAAAAACCTTGTCTCCTACAGCATACTCCATTTCCTTGCGTTTTAAATCAGCATAGGATTTCTGTCTATCCGACACTTCCTTAAGACGAGATCGAATCACCTTGACTTTGTCCTCAGTTTTTGTTACCAACTCTGGACCCAAAACCTGCCGCTCACCCAACTCCGTCCAACACGTCGGAGTACGACATTTCCGTCCATACAACGCTTCATATGGAGCCATCTGAATACTCGCTTGATAACTATTGTTATAAGCGAATTCCGCTAATGGTAGGTACTCCTCCCAACTACCACTAAAATCCAAGACACATCCTCTTAACATGTCTTCTAAGATCTGTATCACCCTTTCCGACTGTCCGTCAGACTGTGGATGGAAAGCTGTACTGAAATCCAATCTTGTACCCAACGCCTGATGCAACGCCTTCCAGAACCTTGACGTGAATCTGGGATCCCTATCCGAGATGATCGACACTGGTACACCATGCAATCTTACTATTTCTGACACGTACAGCTTAGCTAGCTTCTGAAGAGAGAAATCCACCCTTACCGGTATAAAGTGAGCTGACTTAGTCAGACGGTCTACTATTACCCAAACTGCGTCCTTCTTGCTGGGCGTAAGGGGTAGCCCACTGACGAAATCCATAGTGATCCTCTCCCATTTCCATTGAGGGATCTTTACCGGTTGAAGTAGCCCTGATGGCAATTGGTGTTCAGCCTTAACCTGCTGACACGTCAAACACTTTCCCACAAATTCAGTTACCTCCCGCTTCAACCCGGGCCACCAGAACTGTTTCCGTAGATCTCCATACATCTTGCTTCCTTCCGGATGCATAGCGTATGGGCTGCTATGTGCATCGTGGAGAATTTTCCGCCTCAACTCCACATCTTTCGGCATACATGCTCGCCCTTGAAAACATAGCACTCCATCACTAGACAGACTGTACCCTTCCAAACCACCATCCTGAACTTGTACCCTCTTAGCGTTCAAGCCTTCATCCACTAACTGCTTTTCCTTAATCTCCTCAATCCACATTGGCTTAACTTGAAGTTCTGCCAAAAGACTCCCATCATCATATAGACTCAACCGAGCAAACATTGTTCTTAAGTCCGTCACAACCTTCCTGCTCAACGCGTCAGCTACCACGTTAGCCTTACCCGGATGGTACTCGATTGAACAATCGTAGTCCTTTAATAGTTCAATCCACCGACGTTGTCTCAGGTTTAGATCTTTCTGAGTCAGAAGATACCTCAAGCTTTTGTGATCCGTGTAGACTATTGACTTTTCCCCATACAGATAGTGTCTCCATACCTTTAGAGCGAAGACAACTGCGGCTAACTCCAAGTTGTGCATTGGGTAGTTAACCTCATGCGGTCTTAACTGACGAGATGCATAGGCTACTACCTTCCCTTCTTGCATCAGCACACATCCCAAACCAGTATGGGATGCATCACAGTAGACTGTAAATAACTTTCCTGCTTCAGGCTGTACCAAAACCGGAGCTTCCGTCAGAATTTTCCTTAGCTTATCAAAGCTTTCTTGCTGCTTCTCCGTCCATACAAATGGAACACCTTTCCTTAGTAACTTAGTTAACGGCGCTGCGATTAAAGAGAATCCTTCCACGAATCTCCGATAGTACCCCGCTAGACCCAGAAAACTCCGTATTTCAGCCACCGACCTAGGCGGTTTCCAATCCAACACCGCTTCAATCTTGCGAGGGTCTACTCTAATTCCCCCAGCCGACACCACGTGTCCTAAGAATGCCACCTCCCCAAGCCAAAATTCGCACTTACTGAATTTGGCATATAATTGCTTCTCCCTCAACACTTGTAGAACTATACGCAAATGCATATCATGCTCCTCCTCCGTCTTAGAATAAACCAATATGTCGTCTATGAACACCACGACAAATTGGTCTAAGTACTGCTGAAACACCCTATTCATCAAGTCCATGAATGCTGCCGGCGCATTGGTCAATCCAAATGGCATTACCAGAAACTCGTAGTACCCATACCGAGTTCTGAATGCCGTCTTGTGAACATCAACTTCTTTCACCTTAAGTTGATGGTAACCCGACCTAAGGTCTGTCTTCGAGAACACCGAGGCACCCTTCAGTTGATCGAACAAGTCGTCAATCCGAGGCAACGGATACTTGTTCTTGATCGTTAACTTGTTTAATTGGCGGTAGTCGATACACATCCGCATTGAACCGTCCTTCTTCTTGACAAACAACACCGGTGCTCCCCACGGAGATATGCTTGGTCGAATAAACCCTCTATCCAAGAGCTCCTGAATTTGAGCCTTCAGCTCCACCAATTCCTTTGGTGCCATTCGGTATGGTGCTATAGACACAGGTGTCGTTCCGGATAGCAAGTCTATACCGAATTTAACTTCCCGATCTAGAGGCAGACCCGGAAGCTCTTCTGGGAACACATCAGCGAATTCCCCAACCGTTCGGACCTTTCCAACTACTGACTCCTTAGCTTCCAAAGCACAGATTCGAACCAAATACGCCTCACAACTCTTCTTGACCATCTTTTCAGCCTTCAAGGCAGACACTACATTGGATAAGTAATTCCTTCTATCACCTATCATAACCACTTCATCACCTTCAGCCGTCTTAAGAACCATGCGCTTAGCCGCGCAATCCAAATTCGCCTGATACTTAACCAGCCAGTCCATTCCAAAGATCAAATCGAACTCCCCAAACGGTAGTTCCATCAGATCAGCCACAAATACTACCCCTTGGAGTTCTAGGGGTACGTCTCTATAAAGTTTGTCTACGACTACAGAGTGACCTAGGGGGCTTAGTACAGTCATCTTTCTAGAAGTAGTCTCAGAGTCTAGGTCCATAGTTCCTACCACACTACTAGCAATGTACGAGTGCGTCGAACCCACATCAATTAATGCAACATAAGGAAGACCAAAAATTAGAAACGTACCGGTTATGACATCCGGTGTGTCACCCTCCTCGCGACGCCTCGTTGCGTAGACTAAGCCAGGCTACCTAGCCTCTGTGTTGCCTGAACCTCTACCCTGAGTTCCACGACCTCGGTTAGGACCGTTGTTTCCTCTGCCATTACCACGACCCCTCTGTGGTGGTCCAACATTCCTGCCCTGAGCACGGTTCTGTCCCTCAGGCTGATTCTTAGCTAGTTTCTGGGGACAATCTCTGACCCGATGCTCCAAAGACCCACACTCAAAACATCCTCTATCGCCGGTCCAACAACCTCCCCAATGGGTCTTTCCACAGCGGTTACACTGAGTCGGCCCCTGATTAGTAGTCATGGGCCTTGCCGCCTAATTTGGCCCACTTGGCCTAGCCTTTTTCTGGACACTACCACTTGATCCAGCTGACCCAAATCCTCTCTTCTGATTATTCCTACTATAGCTTTGCCTCACAGCCTCCTTGATCCCTTCGGCTACTTTAGCCTTTTCCACTAGAGATGAAAACTCACGAACCTGCTGCGGGGCAATCAGTAATCTCAAATCATCTCGGAGTCCATCCTCAAAGCGGACACAGCCCTCATGTTCAGTAGCCACAATGCCTCTAGCATACCTACTCAGCTTTAAAAACTCCGCCTCATATTCCGCTACTGATTTAGTTCCTTGCACTAGCCCTAGAAAGGCTTTCCTCTCAGCATCAGTATAGCTGGTGCCCACATACTTCTTTTGATAGGTGGTTTTGAAATGATCCCAAGTCAAGTCATCTGCGGTAGCGCCATCTCGAACCGTAAGCCACCACTGATACGCTTCATCCTTTAGAAGCGACACTGCCCCTTTCAGCTTTTCCTCCTCAGTCAGGTCAAGATCATCCATGATCCTTTCAGTTGACTCTAGCCAGTACTCCGCCGCACTAGGTGCCACTCCTGACACACCCCGGAATACCTCCGCTCCGTTAGATCGGAGTCGCTCGGGAACAGATTTTCGAGCTCCCAAATTCCCACCAGCCCCAGCCACCATCTCCAAAACTCGCAAAATAGCTTGCGATACAGCCTCACCACCGGTCTGATCCTGCTCCTCAGCTCTAAAAGTAGGAGGTGGTGGTGGCGGTGGTACCTCATTTTCAGAACCTTGACCCGACCTGACGGGTTCAGACACCGTCATCCTACCCATACCGCGTCCACGGCGTCCACGTCCTCTAGAACTCATTCTATCTACCGCGCTTTTAATCTGATTAAGAAAATTTTTATGCGTTAGCATTTGTTCCACTTTATTAATCGCGAAGAAGTTTTATGCAGAAAGTTTAGTTAGGGATTCTTTCGAGCAAACAAGTTTTCAGTCTTCTATCCTAGTTCACACAAAGGAGTACATGCATCCATTCCCTAACACTTTCCATACCTATTCGCTCTTCGGACATTTCCGCCCATTTCTAACCCAGGGGTATTTTCGTCATTTTCCTACAGGGGTATTTTCGTAATAAAAGAAATTTTAAAACTTTAGTAAAGTAGGTCGTTTTGAAATTCCCAAAACTGAAGGGTTTTCCTGAAAAATTTGTAAAATTTAGAGATATGACATTGTTTTGAAAACAGGGGTATTTTGGTAATTTTGTCAGTCAGGGGCAATTTCGTAGTTTTAATAAGTCAGGGATATTTGTAACAGTTGCAAAACTCAGGGGTTTCTTTCTGAAAATGTTCCTTTTCAAATAGTGATGTTTGTAAAGATTTCCAAAACCAGGGTCATTTCGGTAATTTTGCAACTAGCGGGCGTTTTCGTAATTTTCCAAAACCAAAATATTTTGCTGATGATTTTCAAAGCTAAGTTGTTGAATATTTGTAAAATAGTTGAAATTTTTTAAGCAAAGCCATTGAACTGATATTTTATGAGCCGAGGGCATTTTAGTAATTTTACCCCTAAGGGTATTTTTGTAATTTTCCACAAATCAAGTTTTTCGAGAAAAACGTAGTAAAAGTGATGTTCTCAGCTTTGGAAGAGTTTATTGCAAAGGTTTTGAAAACATTAGGGTTTTTGTTGTTTCATTCATTTTCGAAAACATGGCTAATTCCCTTTTCGGGTTTTAATCATCATGTTTAGCCTATGACCGAGCCCTCTTGGTCAGGGTGAACCAAAGCTACGCACCAGGCAGGATTCGAGTGGAGAGGAGGTGAGTCACACGGACTGCTTAAATACCAAGCTCCCACTGAACCTTTCTAGACATGCGCACAGAGGTTGCCACACCACTGAGCCCTCTGAGTTAGGGTGAACCGAAGCTACGCACCAGGTAGGATACCTGCGAAGAGGAGGTGAGTCACACGGACTGCTTAAATACCAGGCTCTTCCGGATCCACTCCTAGACATGCGTACAGGGGTTACCACACCCTAGCTCAGTGACTTAGCCATAGGTTGGTTGAGTTCATTAAGTCTTATGTTCTGCATGTGTGTTTGAGTAATCTAACCTTAGGGTCCAAGTCCTATAAGACTATTCTACATTCCATGCTTCCTACCCTTCTACAGAATATAATTCACAAAGAGGTTTAGATGTACTTACCTGGGCGGATCGGTGCCGGAGACTCGGGCCATGCTGTTCAAAAACCAAAAATCATTCCATAAGGCCTACCAAAACATTTTTGGGCCTTGGGCCCCCACAGCCGAGCTTTGAACTGGGCTCTGATACCAATTTTGTAACAACCCAAACCCGGCCCAAACACTATGGCCGAATCTAGTTTGCTACAGTGGAAAATATTTTTTTGGAAAACACTGTTGCTAAGTAAAAATTTTTAGTTGCCGAAAACCTTTCCAATTGATTGTTTTGTTAAACCTTACTTAGAGTTTATTTGAAATTAATTCAACCAAGTTATTATAAAATATCGAGTGTGCCCGATGGCACGATGAAAACATTTTCGTGTTAATTTGGGAAAACATGTGACTTTAATTTAATATTGATAATCATAGTTTAAAACAAGTGTTCGACATATGAAAAATAACAAAAATAAAATATCAGGAGGCCTTATTACATCCAAATAAAATAAAAACTGAAAGTAAAATTTATCATAACTAAAATTAAAGTTCATTTAATTTAAATCCACTGCATGGCCACCTCGAGTCAACCCGGCTCCCCATCCGCGATCTACGTGTCACCTGAAAAATGTAAAGGAGAAGGTGAGTCATCAAGACTCAGTATGTAACCCTTCCCCCGTTCTAAAAACATTTCCATACACAACATATAACAATTAATATGCAGAATACTATGTACCCAACCTAACCAACCAAACGCCACTGTCTACCCCGTTGTGGTACCAAACCACTGGTGGTGCCAAACCACTGGTGACATATAGTCACAATGTGTTACCAAAACACTGGTGTCCGTAGACACAAATCGATTGATGGGGCCAACCCATCGTGTGATACCAAATCACTGGCAGACGATCCCATATCTCAAGTGGGGCCAACCCACGGTGGTTATAACCACAGGGACAAGTCGCTATGAGGTGCCAAACCTCTGGAGGTACCAAACCTCTGGTGACCGTAGTCACAGTGTGTTACCAAAACACTGGTGCCCGTCGGCACAATATCACTGCCCCCTCCTCTCATATAACCCACAGTAGTTAAACAGTTATTAACAGATCTCATACATTTATCACATGTATCAATAAGCCATGCTTCCCAAAAGCATTAAAATAATCTTATATTAACAGAGACTTACCGGGATCCTCACTTGTACCGTTAAGGTACCAAATCCGTATCTACATCAAGCAGATTTACATACAACATGTATTTAATACAATCTATTAATTGCTATAAGTGTGTATGTACACACCTGTCACCAACGAGAAGTCTAAATCCGGAAACAACCAATCGACCACACTCAAGTCCTTGCCCCTATATTCGGCCATTATAGTGTTAGTGATATAGGCCATTCGGCCAAACCAAAACAGTCAAAATGGGTCATCTTTTGTACCCGAATCCTTACCTAATCACTTTGAATACTAGCTTCAACACCCGAATCGCGAATCTGGGTCACAAACTACAATCGGTCACTATTGATAACCATAGCCTCCGGCTTTTAAATGAACACTTAATACATATGTAGATCCTTACCGAAAATTTGATTATCAAACGTTGACGAACTCACTTGCTTGTTCCCAAATCCCGAAGATCCTACAATAATTTGATTTAATCCGTGATTAGCACCCTTAATTAACAGTGGTCGAAATCCACACCTACCTTTACCACAGTTGACATAATGGAAAAAAACACAAGTATTCGGTCTAAGACCCTTACCTTCCGAAATCGACTAAAGGAAAGCCACCATCTCTTGCATGATATTCGGCCAAGGTGCTTTTTAAAAAAAAAAAGAGAAATAGATTCGGTACTTTCAATTGGGTGTATTCGGCTATTAGGAAAAGAACAATGGTAGAAAATTAATGGAGAGGAAAAGATGATGAGAGTTTTCGGCTAGAAGTGTTTGAGAGAAAAGAAAAGAGAGAAAATAGATGGGAGGGTTGAGAATTTTGGCAACTTGCCAAGATGGAAAAAAAAAAACAAAACAAGTGATAGGCTGATGCTTTTTATAAGCATTCGGCACCCCTCCCTCCTTAGCTTGCCGTCCACTCCTATTAACCAAGGAGTTCAAAATCCATTTAATCTCCCTAATTCACTCTGAGCCACTTGTTTAACTTAATTCAAAAATAATTTGAATTAATTTCCAAATAATCAAATAATCTCTTAATAATCCAAGTAATTTCCTTATTATCTCCTATTATCCTTAGAATAAAAATCCTATTAAAAAAAACTCATATTATCTACATAAATAATAAATAATAAAAAGAGTTTAAAGAAAGGAAGTCTCTCCCCCTTGTGCCGTCCACTTAAAGAGCAAAAAGAGAGGATTCTTGTGACTCGAACCAAGGCTCTCCCTTCCCCTTGATGGCGTCACATGCACTCCTAAGTGGCCCTCCTTTTGCCACTTTACCAAGCTGATTTTTATGACAAAATATCCACATTTATTCTTATAACCCCCCTCTTGCTAAGGCTCCCTGCCATTAAAGTTCAAACGATGAATTTTTCTACCAACCCGAGCCTACTCAAGACCCTTAATTAAGCCTTATTATTCCATAACTAATACTATAATAATTCAAACACAAGAATAATCATGCAATCACAATTAGCCCCAAATTTAGGATGTTACAATTAACACCAATTAAGCCTCAATTAAATAGAATTAAACATTCAATTTCATGCATATCACCCATCGGTTAATTCAAACAAGTGGCGTACCTTAGTCGCTAGTAAACCACTCCATGGAATCTTCATTTAAATAATGGTTAGTGTAAACTTCATGCCTCACACACCTTGTTATCAATCACCGCATTATCAAGCAACAATATACTGTAAATTATTCAATAATCAAACTCAAACATGCATATATGATATTATAAAACCATCCATAATTAAAACTGTCCAATGTCCAATTATAACCAAAATTAAACTAGGTCTCGGAAGTTCCACAATGCCTGATTAACATCTCTAAAATGTGTAACTAAATCTCTACTGAGCCTTAATCCCTTGGAACTTTCATGCTCGGATGCTAAGCTCCTCAATCCCATTGGTTAACTGCACAAACGTGAGGGTGTGAGCTTAAATAGCTTAGTGAATGCTAATAAAAAGACGAGTAAATTAGCACCTAAATCATGCTTAAATTGAAACCAAGCAAATACAAATTTTCAATCACAATATCAGTCCATAATAGTTCAATGTCATATGCTCAACCATGTATCAAAAATCATAATTAATCATGGCATATAATCATCAATTTAACATATAACATTTCATACATTTATATTGGCATATACAATCATGGCTTAATCGGGTGATCATACATCGGATAAACATATGTCTTTACTCCCAATCAGAATCAGAATCAATATTGGATTGAGTGGGCTGAGGCGACGTGCTCCCTTATATCGCCTCAAATTAGTCCCGTCGAATGGAGACGCAAGTTCTACACTCTCTTATCTACTCCAAATCAATCCACATCGAGCCTCATTGCTCACAAATAACATATCAATATGGTGAGTACTCACAATCCTATGGCATGCCAACTATATCCAATGGATCCACCGTGCTATAATGCCAATATAACCAATAAATCATAACATAATTTCAGTTAAGAATGTGCTCAATTTAAAGTGCCAAAATCCATATGTGAATCATGTAACATAACCATTTTAACATAAAATTAAATCTAGCTTACCAATTACCTATTATCAATGTTTATTTATCAATTAAAATATCAACATACCATGAACCAAAAAACTCCAGCATGCTTGCTTAGTTCATGTAACAGCCTGGTTTTAGCTAAACCAAAACAGTGGTTCCAGAACCACAAATCTGATGTCAAAATATTATTTTAATATTATTTTCCGTATTTAAAGCATGTTATTTGATATGTGTGAAAATTTCGTGAGCTAATTTTATCGATTGGTTAGTTAATTTGATAAAAAGAACTAAATCACATAAAGCGTAAAACTTGAGTTCTAATAGCTAAAGGTGTCGAATAGTTATGGTTTATTAAAATGAAACTCCTTATGTTGCAATTAGACCATCCTTAGTGTAAATGGACAATATTGGACATTAAATGGATGTTTTAAATGGTTTATCATTAAGGTTATTTTTGTAATTTAGTTATTAAAGTTAAATTTAATGAAATAAAAATAAAAATATGGTTCATTCATCTTCTCCACCACCAAATTTAGAAGAAAGAAAAGTTCATGAAGGCTTGCTAGGGTTCGGCTAGTATATTCCTTGATTGTAAGTCCATTTTTGGTCGGTTTTTAATGATTTCTATGTTTTTGTGATTGATGTAGCTAGTACTAGCTAGCCCAGGGACTATTTTGCAAAACTGTTAAAGATTTTGAGAGTTGCCATTGTTGAATCTATGTGTTCTTTGATGTTTAATGTTTAAATATGAAAGCTTGATGATAGTTTTACATGTTTTGTTAAGTGATTTTTGATGAAAATGCATAATAAGGATTAAATTGTGAAATGTGCAAATTGTGTGTTTGAAATGTGAAATAAATGAAAGTTTTGGATTGCTAGGGAACTATATATAATTTGGCCAAGCATGGGTTTTGTTGAATTATGTGAATTTTGTGTGAAATAGAGACTAAATTGATTAAATGTGAAAGTTTAGGGGCTAATGTGTAAAAATGCCCAAATGTGTATTTTTGGGTTAACTGAATGAGTAGATGAATAAATAAGTTAATTTTGAATTTATATAGATCAAGAAAGAAAGAATTCAGATTTAGATAGGGGAAAAGCAAGGTTATCGAGTAGTTGATCCGATCTATCAATTTCGAATACGAGGTAAGTTCGTATGTGATGATTACATTATAAATGTATGTTAAAATGCTTTAATATTGCATAAATTGTTAAAGCATGATTATGGATAATGTATGAATTGTGGAAACGACTTTACGTAAGCATTCAATGATAGAAACGAAAAGTGTGAAAGCCCGGTTGAACCTTAAAAATAGTTTTGGATACTATTGATACATCAGTAAGTGATACGTTGAGTTGGCTTCAGGCCATAATATTAGCAATTCGGGTGTGTATTTTACCGATTTGGCTTCGGGCCATGCATATCAAATAATTTGGCTTCGGGCCATGCATATCGGATGACACAAGCGTGCGAGCGCACATGTAGGAGCTTCGACGGGATAGTTGAGGCCATCATGAGTGTTCTTGTGTGTTTAGGCTATTTGGGCCGAAAGGGGCCATGTGGGGCCAATGGGCTCGTGGGCCCAATTGGAGACGTTGTATGATTATGTAGTAAATATTGGGCTGGACTATGTGAATCTCATATCTGTGGCTAGATTTGGGCTAAATGGGCCACACGAGCGTGTGGGCCAATTTGGGCCGAGAATGAGCCCTAAGCCCATTCGCATCGTTATCTCTGTTTAGAATACATTGGTTTGTAAAATTACTGAAATACCCCTGGTTTGCAAAATTATCGAAATACCTTCAAGTTGCAAAATTACCGAAATACCCCCAAGTTGCAAAATTACCGAAATACCCTCAGTTTACAAAATTACTGAAATACCCCCAATTTGTAAAATTATCGAAATACCTCAGTTTGCAAAATTATTGAAATACCCCTAATTTGCAAAATTACTGAAATACCCCTGATTCGTAAATTTACCGAAATACACTTGATTTGCAAAATTATCAAAATACCCTCGAGTTGCAAAATTACCAAAATACCCCCGATTTGTGAAATTACCAAAATACTCCTGACTTTGCAAAATCATTGAAATACCCTCGATTTATGAAATTATCGAAATACCCTAGATTTGTGAATTTATCGAAATACCCCTATAGGGTAGAATTACAGAAATACCCCTATAAGGTAGAATTACCGAACTACCCCTGAGGGGTAGGATTACCGACATACCCTTATAGGGTAAAATGAATGATTTGCCCTTGTGGGTAAACTTGTGCTATGATTTGACCGATTTGACTGTGATTATTTGACTGTGTTTTAACTGACTTAACTGTGGGCGTGTCTCTGATATGCCGTTAATATGTGTTGAAATGACTGTTACTAAGCATGGCCATTTTGCATACACGTGTAATGATTGAGCATGACATACACGACATATTGGATGGGGTTGGGACTTGTGTTGGAGGAAGTACTGTACTAGTAGCTCTGCTAGGTTTTACTGCTCTAGTGGCTTCGCCACGTATACTAATTTTAGTGGCCTGGCCACGTTCACTGTTATTAGCAGCTCTACTGCATTCTTACTATGTCCTAGTGGCTTTGACACGTTTTACTGTTATAGTGGCATCACCACATATATTGTTATTAGCAGCTTTGCTGGGTTGTTATTAGCAGCTAGGCTGCGTTATTGGTGTGCTGGCTAGGTGGGTCAACTTGGTCCCCACGTGGTGTGTTGGTTGGTACGGGAGGTGTGTTGGCTGGACTGGGTTGGGATGGATCCTCATACTATTGCATATTTGTTTATGAGATCTGTCACTATACTGGGCTTAGGCCACTTGTTCTAATATTGGTTTGGGCTAGGCCCAATTGATTCTGTTATGGGCTGTGATCCAAATTATATTGTAGTGGGATTTGACTCACATATGCTTTGAACTGACTGTACTATTACTCTTAAAGGGCTTTGGCCCAGACCGTTTCAGTTTCTGTTTCTGTATACTAATTGCTACTCTAGTAAGGGGATCACACACTGAGTTTGCATAAACTCACCCCGTTTTTAACTGTGCAGGTAATCCTCAGCCTTAGAAGGATCGGAGCTGGGTGGGACTCAGAGAAGACCACACACTGCTTATGCTTGCTATTTTGATTATTTACTTTTAAATATTTTTATTTGGGTTGTTATAAGGCCTCTCTAATTTTAACTTATTATTTCTGATGTTTATTTATGATGTTTTCTAACTGCTAAAAGTGGGATACGATTTCCAAAATGATAACTGTCTTTAAAACACTACGTTTCCACAACGTTTTCAAAATGCTTCTGCTACTCAATTTTTAAACATCACATTTTCGTAAATTATTTATTTTAAATATGCTTCCTCAACAGATAAATTTTTAAAAGTAATTACGTTTGCAAGTGGGTAACAATTGCTTAAGTGTTTTGAGTTTTAACAAAGAGGCTTTAACTCTCAAACAAGTTTTAACAACAAGAAACATGGTTTTGAAAAATACTTCCATGTGACACGCTAGATTTGGGCCTAACTTCTAGGCCGGGCTTGGGGTGTTACAATTATATGATGAAAGTTCAATGAGATTGTATGTGATCATGTTTTGAGATATCAGAAAGGTTTGTAGTTAATGTATATATGGTTTTGTCATGTGCAATTTGTTGATTTGCATTTATTTGATGAATTAAGTTATTCACATACGAGCTTACTAAGCTATGAAGCTTACATCGTGTTATTTTTTCTATGTTTTATAGTGAATCTAAGTTGGGAACATAGAATTAAGTTATTCACATACGAGCATATGCCCATGTGCTCGGATTCGAGAGTCATTGGGAACATCATTGCACTATCAAACATCTAAGTTGGTACTTTTGGATTATACATTTATGGTATATGGCTATAAGCTAGATGTAGTATTTTGGTTGTGATCATAGCCATGAGATTTGGCTTGTAAATGATTTTAATATTGATGTGTGTTTGGCTATTAGAAATGGCTTGTAAATGTATATGTTTTGGTTTGTATATATAGCCATAAGTGATGGCTTATTTTGGTATGTTTAGTATGAATGTGGTTATGGTTTTATAGTTGCTAAAATAGTTAATTGATTTGTGGAGTATAAATGCTTGAGAAATGCCTTAATGAGGTATGATTTTAGATGTTGTGTTGGTTATTTATAGGGTAAGTTATGTATATGTGAATTATGGTAAATGAACCATATTGTTTGATATTGTTTTGGCATGTATTTGGCTAAGTACATGGTAGTGATTTGAGAATTGGAATATATGAAATTATAATTGTATGAATTGTGCATTTGGTTGATGATTTTAGTTGCCTAATTGTATGACGAAATGGTACTATTTTGCCTTGTGTAGATATATAGAAGTTGGGGTGGAAAATTGGCCTTGCAAATGGCCTATTTTTGTCCACACGAGCAGAGACACGGGCGTGTGTCTTAGCCGTGTGTGACACATGATCATGTTACACGGCCGTGTGTCCCCTAGTGTTGAAATTGAATTGAAGTCAGTATGCTCCACACGGTCTCACACACGGACGTGTGACTGGCTGTGTGGTACAAGTCAGTATACCCCTCTAATTGGCACACGGCCTAGCACATAGGCGTGTGACTTGGCCGTGTTGCATAAGTTAGTATACCCTACAGGTTTGGCACAGTCTGGCACACGGGCGTGTGTGGCCACTTCGAAGGGCAACGGGCTAGACACATGGGCGTGTGGTTGGCCATGTGACCCAAGTCAGTATGTATGTTTCCACACGACTTGAGACACGGGGGTGTCTGGAGCCGTGTGAGGCACACGACCTGTTCACACAGGCGTATGACCCCTGTATGGTTGAAATTTTCTAAGTTTCCAAAAATTTTTGTATGTTATCAGTTTAGTCTCGAACCACTTCTAAAGCATGTTTAAGGCCTCGTAGGCCCTTATAAGGGACAATGTAATTGTGTTAAATGATTTATGAGAATGATTACTTTATGTTTGATAAATGCATGTTATATGTTGTGAATTGATCGGTAATGCCTCGTAACCCTACTCTGGCAATGGATAAGGGTTAGGGGTGTTACAATTCACCATTATAATCAATCAAATCAAGCACATAAAATCACTAGATGCTCACTTACAAACACTTAACAAAAATTTCACCACTTAAATCATATATCAATAATCTTGCAAAATTAACCAACCAAAACTCAATTAAATATTTGTAATCAATAATTAATCATCCAATTAAGCATAAGTAAGGGTTAATTTACCAAATTGCCCTTTAATAACACTTACCACACTACTAACTCAACCACAACCAGTGAATAACCAAGAAAATCCAAGTTTCAATTTCGATTAGCTCAGTCCTCTTCAAATTCAGAGCTTCAACAGAGATAAAATAGATATTACCACCTTTCAAAAGATATAACAAACACAATTTTTCATCAACTAGGCTACACGAAACTCTCACTAAGAATTACCTTACTGAATTTGTATCATCAAGTTAAAAACTCGATTCCTCACAAAATCGATCACTCCAACCCTCCTAATCACTTCCAAACATCAATACTAGACTAAATAAATACTAAGCATCAATTTCATATTTAAATCAATTTCACAAAAATCTGGAAAATCGGTTCATGAAGATGATGAAATTCAAATTTCTTGAAATTACCTTACAAAACATGTTTAATCTTGATAAATAAGATCAAAAACCTTCTAATAGATCCATTTTGAGTTGGGATATCCATTGATTTCTGGATTTCCTTTCAAAATTTAATATCCACCATTAAAGCACCTTAAGCTTTTGAAGAAGATGACATTGATAAAAATTATGTAATTATCACTCAAATCATGTAAATATGCTTCTAATCATCATAAATGTAAGTTTAAAAACAATAATTACCTTTGATTCATTCTAAGTCCTTTGATCGAAATTCTTGATTCAAGAATCTTGAGAAATTTCAGAATATTTTTGGCTACTTTTGTGAATAATTTCAAATGAAAAGAGAGAGTATTTTGAGAATAAAATTTGTTGAATCTATTATCTAATAATAGATCTTTAAAACCATGTAAAGAAAACTAATTTTATAGCTCTCTAATATGATGGAAATGATGTGAAAAGTAGGCTAGATGCATAATGTTTAAAACTGAAACAACCCTCTAGAAATTTATAAATTGAGAAATTTGCCCAATGGCCATTTCCACATTTCCCTTACTTTACCAATTGATCCTTTCCCTCCAAAATTTCGAATTTAAAGGTTTATTTTCTGAATAAATACTCCAAAATTTCCCTTATTTTACAATTAAATCTAATTTAATTAATATTTAAATTTAACTCAAAATAACTCCCAATAAAAATTATTTTAAAATTCCTTTTCGACCCAAATTAATTATTTTCACTAATAATTATTTAATTACTTTAAAATTAATTTTCCAAAAATATTTTTAGTTTTTTAGATTATTGTTTAATCAAGTTTAGATGAAATTGGCCTCCTAAATTAAAATAAAAAATTACTATTAACCTGATAAATTCTTAAATTCATGCCCGGAACTTGAAAAATATACCCGAAAGTACTAGACCCTGTTTAGGGATACTACAACTCTCTCCCTTTAAAAGAAATTTGATCATCAAAATTTTACCTGAATTAAACAGGTATGGATACTGACGTTTCATCACATCTTTCGATTCCCAGGCGGCTTCCTCTGTTTTGTGGTTGCGCCACATAACTTTCACCAAAAGAACCGTCTTATTGCGTAACACCTTGACCTCACGATCTAGGATCGCAACTAGTTTGCCATCGTACGAAAGATCAGACCTTATATCGATCTCTTCAATTGACACTATGTGAGAAGGATCAGATCGATACTTCCGTAGCATGGAAACATGGAAGACGTCGTGAATTTGATCCAGCTTAGGCGACAGCAACAGACGATAAACAATCAGTCTAATCCTCGTGGCAACCTCATAAAGGCCAATGAATCTCGAATTGAGCTTACCTTTTCACCTGTACCTCAAAACTTTCTTCCACGGCGAAACCTTCAAGAAGACCATATCCCTGACCAGAGACTCGATGTCTCGATGTCTCAAGTCAACGTAAGACTTCTGCCAATCAGAAGCAACTTTTAACTGATCACAAACAAGTCTCGCCTTATCCGTAATTTCCCAAACCAACTTTGGACCCAAGCTCCTTTACTTTCATATCGGACCAACACAGAGGAGTCCTACACCTCTGACCATACAAAGCCTCGAATGGTGCCATCTGAATACTCTTCTGGAAACTATTACTGTAAGCAACCTTAGCTAACGACAAGTGACGATCCCAGCTACCTCCAAAGTCGATAACACAACTACGGAGCATGTCCTCAGGAATCTAAATCACTCTATTGGATTGTCCATCAGACTACGAATGATAAGTTGAACTAAAATGAAGCTTCAAACCCAAAGCTTCGTGCAGCACCTTCCAAAATCTCGAAGTAAACCGCAGATCTCAGTCTGATATAATCGAAATAGGAACTCCATGAAGACGAACAATGTCTCAAATATAGAGCTTAGCTAACTAATTTAAACTGAATGTCGTACGGACCAACAGAAAATGAACAGACTTCATAAATCTATCCATAATCACCCAGATCAAATCCTTACGAGTCAAAGTCAAAGGAAAAGCCGAAATGAAGTCCATTGTAATTCGCTCCCATTCCCACTATGGGATCTGAATAGGTTAAAGCAAACCAGACGGATGCAGATGATCGGTTTTCATTCTTTGACAAACCAAACATCTCACAACAAAGTTGGCAACATTCTTCTTCAACCTAGGGCACCGATACAGAACCCGAAGGTCTTGATATATCTTGTTTCCGCTGAGATGCATAACATAAGGACTGCTATGTACCTCGGTAAGAATCAAGTGCCTAAGATCTTTGTCCTCTGAAACACATAAACGACCTCGAAAACACATAACGCCGTCAGAGTTGAGATAAAAATCTCCTTAAACTCCAAACTCAACCTGATGAATCCGATGGGCCAAACTCTCATCAAAAGGTTGACACTTACGAATCTGCTGTGAAAGAACCGATCTCACTTGAAGTTCGACCAACAGGCCACCATGCTCCGAAATAGATAGCCTCTCAAACATAGCCCTCAAATCAACCAAACACTTGCGACTCAGAGCATTTGCAACTATATTCGCCTTCCCTGAATGGTACTCAATCACACAATCATAGTCCTTCAGCAACTTGATCCAATGTCTCTGTCTCAAGTTCAACTCCTTCTGGGTTAGGAGATACTTAAGACTCTTGTGATCGATGTAAATCACACACCTCTCACCGTACAGATAGTGACACCAAATCTTGAGCACAAAGACTACGGCAACCAACTCCAAATCATGTGTCGGATAGTTATACTCACGCAGCCTCAACTGACTCGAGGCATAAGCAACTATCCTACCCTCCTACATTAGCACACAACCCAGACCAGCATAAGAAGTATAACTGTAGATGACATACTCCTTATCGGATTCCGGCTATGTCAACACAAGCGCTTCAGTTAAAACCGACTTCAGCTTCTCGAAATGCTTCTGCCTCTCAACAATCGACTCAAAGGCAATGTTCTTCTGAAGCAACTTTGTTAAAGGAGTAGTAATGCTCAAAAACCTCTCGACAAAGCGACGGTAACAACCAACTAACCCCAAAAAACTCATTACCTTAAAAATAGACCTCGGCGGCTTCCAATCCAAAATCGGTTCAACTTTATTCGGATTAACCCAAATACACTCACCTGAAAGGACATGACCTATAAAAACCACCTCACGAAGCCAAAACTTAGACTTGCTTAACTTCGCATACAACTATTTCTCCCGCAAAAATTACAGAACCAGTCCTAAGTGCTCATCATGCTCATCCTCTGTCGAGAATACACCAATATATCGTTTGCGAAGACCACCACGAACCGATCTAAGTAGGAGTGGAAAATGTAGTTCACCATGTCCATAAACTCGACAGGTGCATTCGTCAATCCGAATGGCACGACAAGATACTCGTAGTGAGCATACCAAGTCTTGAAAAGAGTCTTCATCAAATCTGAATCCTTAACCTTTAACTGGTCAGGCCGCAGATCAATCTTCGACAAAACCAAAGCTCCTAAAAAATTATCAAAAAGATCATTAATTCTAGGCAACGGATACTTATTCTTGATGGTTAACTTATTCAGCCGGCGGTAGTCGATGCACAGCCTCAAAGTCCTATCCTTCTTCTTAACGAACAACATCGGCACTCCTCATGGAGACATACTTGGACGAATGAACCCATGATCCAAAAGTTCTTACAACTGTAGCTTCAACTCTTTCAGTTCCTTTGGTGACATGCGGTAGGGCGTACTAGACACTAGAGCAGTATTGGGATAGAGCTCAATACCAAACTCGACTTCTCTATCTAGTGGTAAACTAGGCAACTCTATAGAAAACACATCCGGAAAATCACAAACAGCCCGAATCTCATCCAACCTTATCTCTTTACTATCGACATTCAGTATATAGGCTAGATAAGTTTTACAACCTTTCCGGACCAACTTCTCAGCACAGAGCAAATATATCACATTCGAAAACAACTCAACTTCTCTTCTACAACAACCACTTCGGAACCACCAACACCACACAAGGTCACCAACTTTGGCTTGCAATCCACCTTCGCTCAATGCTCGGACAACCAATCCATGCCAAGAATGACATGAAACCCCAAAAGGGAAACTCAAACAGATCAACCAAAAACACATGTCTTTGAACCATTAGAGGACAACAACGATATACCTGATCCACCACTACAATATCACCTAGAGGGCTCTTAACCGCAACACTTAAACTAGAAGTCTCTACAGAAATCCCCAACTTTCTAGTTATGACTCTCAAAATAAATGATCTCACTGCACCAGAATCAATTAAAGCTAGAGCTACAGAAGACTATAGCCTGAAAGTACTTGTGATAACATCAGTCGCATCTCTGGTCCGGGGCTCCCTCACTAAATAAACTCTGGTTGGAACACAATCACCACCTCGAATAGCACCACGCTAACCAGTACCTTTATCACAACCTCTATCTCGAGCCGAAGTAGATACATCAACAAAAACAATAGGCTGATCGAGAACAACAAGTGCTCTCCTCGGGCAGTCGCTAACTCGATGCTCTATCGAACCACAAGCATGACAAGCACCCATCGACCTCCTACACTCTCTCGGATGTTGACTATTCAATGCTCACAAAAAGTCCACACAGCACGACCCTGATCAGTAGGACCAGCCTAGACTCTCTAGGGCTATCTATCCTGGCCACGACCACCAGCAACACGTTGATCAGATCTATCGAAACGACCTCTCTTCCCCTTACAACCAGAACCACTAGCAGCATCAATTGTCCTCTTAACATTTCCAAATGAAACAACTTTAGGCTCCTCTCCTGAAGTTTCCTCAAGCGTACGAGCCTTCTCAATAAACTCGTCAAAGACCTCGATACTCTAAGCAACCAAATAGAACTTAATCTCGCGGTTAGTCTGAACCTGAACCTCTTACAACAGCTCACCTCATGAGCCACCAACTTGAGTGCGTACTGGCTCAACCAAACAAACTCAGCCTCGTACTCATCTAATGATAGAGTACCTTGGACGAGATTCATAAACTCCCATCTCTTCGCCCCGAGATATTGCTCGCCCATGAACTTCCTTCGAAATAACGATAAGAAGAAGTCCCAAGTCAAACGATCTGATACAGTACCACTCTCGATAGTCAACCAACATCTGTGAGCCTCGTCCGTCAACAGTGACACGTCACAACCTAACTTATCATCGTCAGACCAACCCATTTGACCACGAATATGAACGACGCCCTTTAACCATATTCGGCATGTGTCGGATCACCTCCCCTAACACCACAAAAATCTTTATCATCGAGAGTTCGCAAGCGCTCTAGTGGCAAACCTTGACAAGCTGGAGCAGCGTTGGCACCAGCGATGCATTGTAGCGCCCCGACGATCTCTGACATGAAGTGCTCAACGTGACTTTTTTGACCCGATAGGCAAGAGATCCAAGATTAACTAAGTACAGTTCCTATAGGGAATTGTGTTCCCAAATCCTACCCCAGTAAATTTTTTTATCTAAAAGAACATGCATAGGCAAAACTTGCAGTTTCAAACAACATAAGCAAGCAAACATCATAAATCCAAGATTGCAATTTTAATATTCGACAACCCTAGGCTAACCTAATGTTTTAATCCTAACTTGGCTTTGATAACACCAAATGTGACACCCCAAACCCGTCTGGGACGGACCGGCCCAAATTTAAAGCACTACATTAGCCACCTAAGTGACTCTCTGACTAACCACCTTCTAATACACACCCCAACCTTATAACACTTCAATATTATCCATTTATTAGTTGATTATTAATGCGGAAGCAATTTGTGAACCAATTTTAAACTTTTTATAAGTAATTTAACCTAAAGGCATTTTTGTCTTTTTACAACCTACAACTAAACTAACTCGAATTTAAATATATACATTTATCAACCCTCTTTTAGTTAATTTATGCAAGCCCTAAAAATTTCAGCTTAATCCGAGTTTATTTTCTATGTCTAATTCAAGTTTTATCATTAATGACTAAATTTTAACAATTTCAAACTATCACTACTATACCTGAATATTAAATTGAGTGCGTTTATAACAAAATTTATCAATTACAAGTCAAATCCTAATATTTTATCAATTTCCCTTATCATTTAAGGATCTAATTAGACTTATCAAGTTACAGGACTAATTTGTAATTTAAATAGACTAGAGAACCAATTTAAAAAGACCAGAATTCAAACCCTCAATAGTCCACTACAGTTATTTTGTGTGAAAATTTTGATTTTAAACCCGATTTTGAGTATTTTAATGGCCAATTAAACCTGATTTAGCTACAATTAAATATCATATATATTCATACACCTTCAATTGAATTTATTACCAATTAAGCCTTAATTAAATAGAATTAAACATTCAATTTCATACATATCACCCACCAGTTAATTCAAACAGGTTGCGTGTCTTAGTCACTAGTAAACCATTCTATGGAATTTTCATTTAAACAATGGTTAGTGTAAACATCATCCCTCACACACCGTGTTATCAATCACCGTGTTATCAAGCAACAATACACCATAAATTATTCAATAATCAAACTCAAACATGCATATATGATATTATAAATCTATCCAAAATTTAAAATGTCCAATGTCCAAGTCCAATTATAACCAAAATTAAACTAAGCCCCAGAAGTTCCACAATGCACGATTAACATCTCTAAAATATGTAACTAAATCTCTATTGAGCCTTAATCACTTGGAACTTTCTTGCTCGGCTCCTAAGCTCCTCAATCTCATTGATTAACTGCATGAATGTGAGGGTGTGAGCTTAAAAAGCTCAGTGAATGCTAATAAAACAATGAGTAAATAGCACCCAAATTATGCTTAAATTGAAACCAATCAAATACAAATTTTCAATCACAATATCAATCCATAATAGTTCAATGTCATATGCTTAACCATGTATCAAAAATCATAATTAATCATGGCATATAATCATCAATTTAGCATATAACATTTCATACATTTATATTGGCATATACAATCATGGCTTAATCAGGTTATCATACATCGAATAAATAGATATCCTTACTTCCAATCAGAATTAGAATCAGTCTCGAATTAAGAGGGTCGAAGGCACATGTAACATCCTAAAATCGGGGCTATTTGGGATTAAATTATCTTTTGCCTGAGTTTGAATTGTTATGGTATTAATTATGGTGTAGTAAGGCTTAATTATGGATTTTTAGTAGGCTCGGGTAGTGGGAAAAATATTATTTTTAAGCTTTAAAAGGTGAGGAGCCTTAGTAGGTAGGGGTTACAAGAATAAATAAGGGATTTGTTGTCATAAAATAAGCCTAGAATAAGTGGCAAAAGGAGGGCCACTTAGGAGCTACATGTGACGCCACAATGGGTGAGGGAGAGCCTTGGTTCGAGCCACGGAAATCTCCTTTTTGGCACCTTGTTTGGACGGCAATAAGAGAGAGAAAATGCTCAAATTTGTTTTAATATTAAAAGATAATATGAGCATTTTAAATTGGATTTTTATTTGTTAATTTCTAAGGATAATAAGGATGTTATTTTATTTTAAATGAATTATCATCGGATTAATTGATAAGATAATAAGGATATTATTTGGTGTTATTTGGATTAATAAAAGATATTTGGATTAATAAGAAATATTATTTGGATTATTTGGTTATTAATTGGGATTATTTCAAATTATTTTGAAATGTTTCAAAATAAGTGGCTTGGAGTGATTTAAGGAGTTGAGGGAGTTTGAATTCCTAGCTCTAAGGAGGGTGGACGGCAAGGCTACTAAGGGGGGGTGCCGAATGCCTATAAAAGCCCCAACCTACCACCTTGTTGTTCTTTTCTTTCATTTGAGCCGAAATTCCCAACCTTTTCTTCTTTGTTTTCTGTTATTTTTCTCCATTCTCTCAAACACTTGGCCGAAACACTCTCTACTTCTCTTTGCCGAATCCCTCTCCCACTTTCACTTTCTTTTCTTTTCTTTTCCACACTAGCCGAACTCTCTTCTTCCCCTTTTGTTAAACTATAGCCGAATCTAATTTTCACTTGTGTGCCGAATCTTTCTTCCTTCTTTGAACCCATCTTGGCCGAATATACCTCTTGAAGTGCCGAAATCCCACATTCCTCCCTGGTTGCACTTTGGCCGAATAGTATAGTGGCATTGATACTCCGAGATTTCTCTGTTATTCACTCGATTATAAAGGTAAGGGATGGCCGAACCCTCCTTTCGTATTTTCTTTTCGTTGTCGATTTGTTGGATGAAATGAAAGCTGAAATTTCGGCAATCAGTAGCAAGGGTTCCAACCAGTGTGAAATCAATGATAGGCACTTCGGGATCTCAAAGCAGTGAGATCAGATCTTGCATTCTCTGACAATCGGATTTGGGTAAGTGGTGGTAAGTGCCTACTTATAAAAGATTATTCTTACAATGATTAAGAAAAAGCCAAAGGCTATTTAAGTGGCTACTAATAGTTGCCGATTTCAGGGAAGTAAAATCATTCAGAGTATAGTGACTTGGGTTCAAAGGCACTCGGGTAAGGATTCGGGTTCAATAAGAGAACCCTTTTAAATATTTGGTTTGGCCGAATAGGCCATGGTACTAACTCCCATATTTGGCCGAATATAGGGACCGGTAGATCTAGGTGGCTGACTTCTATTTTCGGGATTTAGAGCATCCAAGGGTGACAGGTGTGTACATACACACTTATAGCAATTAATAACTGTGCTAGATATATGTTGTATGTAAATCTGTTTGATGTAGATACGGATTTAGTACCTTAATGGTACAAGCGAGGATTTCGGTAAGTCTCTGTTAATACGAGATTATTATGCTTTTGGGAAGCATGGCTTATATGATACATGTGATAAATGTATGAGATCTGAACATGACTGTTTGACTATTGTGGGTTAAATGAGTGGAGGGGACAGTGATATTGTGCCGACGGGCACCAGTGTTTTGGTAACACACTGTGACTACGGTCACCAGAGGTTTGGTACCTCCAGAGGTTTGGTACCTCGTTGCTTCTCGTCCCAGTGGCTTAGCACCACAGTGGGTTGGCCCCACATATTATATAAGGGATTGACGCCAGTGATTTGGCATCACACGATGGGTTGGCCCCATCAATCGATTGTGTCTATGGACACCAGAGGTTTGGCACCTCCAGTGATTTGGCATCACATCTGTGACTATATGTCACCAGTGGTTTGGCACCACCAGTGGTTTGGTACCACAACGGGGTAGACTGAGGCGTTTGGTTGGCTAGGTTGGGTACACTTTCTCGTGCATGTTAATTGTTATAATTTGTGTATGAAATTGGTTTAAACCGGGGGAAGGGTTACATACTGAGTCTTGGTGACTCACCTTCTCCTTTATACTTTTCAGGTGATACATAGATCGCGGATATGGAGCCGGGTGGACTCGAGGTGGCCATGCAGTGGACTTGAATTAATTGAACTTTAAACTTAGCTATTTTATTTTTGGTTTATTTTTATTTTGGATGTAATAAGGCCTCCATATACTTTATTTTTGTTATTTCTCATATGTTGGATGCTTTATTTTAAACTATATTATTAAAATTAAATTAAATCACATGTTTTTCCTAAATTAATTACGAAAATGTTTTATCGTGCCATCGGGCACATTTGAAATTTGTATAATAACTTGACCCAATTGAATTTTCAAAATTTAATCTAAGTATGGTTTCAGCAAGATAACCAAAAACGAGAAGTTTTCAACAAAATTTAAATTGGTTTTAAAATGGATTTCAAAAAGTTTTTCTCCGTAACAAACCAAATTCGGTCATAATGTTTGGGCCGGGTTTGGGATGTTACAAAATTGGTATCAGAGCCCAGTTCAAAGCTCGGCTATGGGGGCCCAAGGCCCAACAAGGTTTGGTTTTATGATTTGTAGGCCTTATTAAAGAATTTGAAATGTTTTTGGGTTTTTGAACGGCATGGCCCGAGTCTCCGGCAACTATCCGCCTAGGTAAGTACATCTAAACCTCTTGGTGAATTATATTCTGTAGAAGGGTAGGAAGCATGGAACGTAGATAGACTTATAGGAACTTGAACCCTAGGATTAGATTACTCAAACACAAACAAAACATAAGACTTAATGAACTAAACCAACCTATGGCTAAGTCAATGAGCTAGGGTGTGGTAACCCCTGTACGCATGTCTAGGATTGGATCCGGGAGAGCCTGGTATTTAACCAGTCCTAGTGACTCACCACTTCTTCGCAGGAATCCTACCTGGTGCGTAGCTTCGGTTCACCCTAACTCAAAGGGCTCAGTGGTGTGGCAACCTCTGTGCGCATGTCTAGAAAGGTTCGGTGGGAGCTTGGTATTTAAGCAGTCCACGTGACTCACCTTCTCTCCATTCGAATCCTGCCTGGTGCGTAGCTTTGGTTCACCCTGACCAAGAGGGCTCGGTCATAGGCTAAACATAACGACTAAAACCCAAAAGGGACCTAGCCATGTTTTCGAAAGGAAGAAAACAACAAAAATTTGGTTTTCAAAACTCTTAAAATCACTCTTCCAAGCATAAGAACAACCATTTTTACAATGTTTTTCCCGAAAAATTTGATTTGTGAAAATTACAGAAATGCCCTTAGGGGTAAAATTACTAAAATGCCCTCGGTTCATAAAATATCAGTTCAATGGTTTTGCTCAAAAATTTCAACTATTTTACAAATATTCAACAACTTAGCTTTGGAAATCATCAACAAAATATTTTGGTTTTGGAAAATTACGAAAACGCCCTCAAGTTGCAAAATTACCGAAATGACCCTGGCTTTGGAAATCTTTACAAACATCACTATTTGAAAAGGAACATTTTCAAAAAAAAAAAAGGGAACCCTCGAAGTTTTACAACTGTTGAAAATATCCCCAATTTATCAAAATTTCAAAATTGCCCCTGATTGACAAAATTACCGAAATACCCCTGGATTCCAAAACGAGGCCAGATCTTTTAATTTTGCCAATTTTCGGAAACATCCTCCAGTTTTGGGGAATTTCAAAGTGATCTGTTTTATTAAAATTTTACAACTTCTTCTATTACGAAAATACCCCTGTAGGAAAATGACGAAAATACCCCTGGGTTAGAAATGGGCAGAAATGTCCGATGAGCGAATAGGTATGGAAAGTATTAAGGAATGGATGCATGAACTTCTTTGTGCGAACTAGGATAGGAAACTGAAACCTTGTTTGCTCGAAAGAATCTCTGATTAAAACTCTATCCATAAAATTTCTTCGTGAATAAGAAAGTGGAACAAATGCTAACGCATAAAATTTTTCTTAATTAGATTAAAAGCGCAGTAGATAGAATGAGTTCTAGAGGACGTGGACGCCGTGGACGCGGTAGGGGTAGGATGACGGTGTCTGAACCAGTCAGGTCGGGACAAGGTTCTGAAAATGAGGTACCACCGCCACCACCACCTCCTACTTTTAGAGCTGAGAAGCAGGATCAGACCGGTGGTGAGGCGGTATCGCAAGCTATTTTGCGAGTCTTGGAGATGGTGGCTGGGGCTGGTGGAAATTTGGGAGCTCGAAAATCTGTTCCCGAGCGACTCCGATCTAACGGAGCGGAGGTATTCCGGGGTGTGTCAGGAGTGGCACCCAGTGCAGCAGAATACTGGCTAGAGTCGACTGAAAGGATCATGGATGATCTTGACCTGACTGAGGAAGAAAAGCTGAAAAGGGCAGTGTTACTTCTAAAGGATGAAGCGTATCAGTGGTGGCTTACGGTTCGAGACGGGGCTATAGCAGATGATCTGACTTGGGAGTATTTCAAAACCACCTATCAGAAGAAGTATGCGGGTACCAGCTACACTGACGCGCAAGGAAAGGCTTTTCTGGGATTAGTGCAAGGAACTAAGTCAGTGTCGGAGTATGAGGCGGAGTTTTTAAGGCTGAGTAGGTATGCTAGAGGCATCGTGTCTACTGAGCATGAGCGCTGTGTCCGCTTTGAGGACGGACTCCGAGATGATTTGAGGTTACTGATTGCCCCGCAGCAGGTTCGTGAGTTCTCATCTCTAGTGGAAAAGGCTAAGGTAGCCGAAGGGATCAAGGAGGCTGTGAGGCAAAGTTATAGTAGGAATAATCAGAAGAGAGGATTTGGGTCAGCTGGATCAAGCGGTAGTGTTCAGAAAAAGGCTAGGCCAAGTGGGCCAAATCAGGCGGCAAGGCCCACAACTACTAATCAGAGGCCGACTCAGTGTAACCACTGTAGAAAGACCCATTGGGGAGGTTGTTGGACCGGTGATAGAGGATGTTTTGAGTGTGGGTCTTTGGAGCATCGTGTCAGAGATTGTCCCCGGAAACTAGCTAAGAATCAGCCAGAGGGGCAGAATCGTATTCAGGATAGAAATGTGGGACCACAGAGGGGTCGTGGTAATGGCAGAGGAAACAACGGTCCTAACTGAGGTCGTGGAACTCAGGGCAGAGGTTCAGGCAACACAGAGGCTAGGCAGCCTGGCTTAGTTTACGCAGCGAGGCGTCGCGAGGAGGGTGACGCACCGGATGTCATAACCAGTACATTTCTAATTTTTGATCTTCCTTATGTTGCACTAATTGATGTGGGTTCGACGCATTCATATATTGCTAGTAGTGTGGTAGAGACTATGGACCTAGACTCTGAGACTACTTCTAGGAAGATGACTGTAGTTAGTCCTTTAGGTCACTCTGTAGTCGTAGACAAACTATATAGAGACGTACCCCTAGATCTCCAAGGGGTAGTATTCGTGGCTGATCTGATGGAGCTGCCGTTTGGGGAGTTCGATTTGATCCTCGGAATGGACTGGTTGGTTAAGTACCAGGTGAGGTTGGATTGTGCTGCAAAGCGCATGGTTCTTAAGAGGGCTAAAGGGGACGAAGTGGTTATGTTTGGTAATAGAAGGAACTACCTGTCCAATGTGGTGTCTGCCTTAAAGGCTGAGAGGATGGTCAGGAAAGGTTGTGAAGCGTATTTAGTTCGAATTTATGCCTTGAAGGCTAAAGAATCAGCAGTAGAAAAGGTCCGAACAGTAGGGGAATTCGCTGATGTGTTTCCAGAAGAGCTTCTGGGTTTGCCTCCAGATCGGGAAGTTGAATTCGGTATAGACTTGCTACCCGGAACGGCACCTGTGTCCATAGCACCATACCGAATGGCACCAAAGGAATTGGTGGAGCTGAAGGCTTAAATTCAGGAGCTCTTGGATAGAGGGTTTATCCGACCCAGTATATCTCCGTGGGGAGCACCGGTGTTATTTGTCAAGAAGAAAGACGGTTCAATGCGGATGTGTATCGACTACCGCCAATTGAACAAGTTAACGATCAAGAACAAGTATTCGTTGCCTCGGATTGACGACTTATTCGATCAACTGAAGGGTGCCTCGGTGTTCTCGAAGATAGACCTTAGGTCGGGTTACCATCAACTTAAGGTGAAGGAAGTTGATGTTCACAAGACGACATTCCGAACTCGGTATGGGCACTACGAGTTCCTCGTAATGCCATTTGGGTTGACCAATGCGCCGGCAGCGTTTATGGACTTGATGAATAGGGTGTTTCAGCAGTACTTAGACCAATTTGTCGTGGTGTTCATAGACGACATATTAGTTTATTCTAAGACGGAGGAGGAGCATGACAAGCATTTACGGATAGTTCTACAAGTGTTGAGGGAGAAGCAATTATATGCCAAATTCAGCAAGTGTGAATTTTGGCTTAGGGAGGTGGCTTTCTTAGGTCACGTAGTGTCGGCTGAGGGAATTAGAGTAGACCCTCGCAAGATTGAGGCGGTGTTGGATTGGAAACCACCTAGGTCGGTGGCTGAAATACGAAGTTTTCTGGGTCTAGAGGGGTACTATCGGAGATTTGTAGAAGGATTCTCTCTGATCGCAGCACCGTTGACTAAGTTACTAAGGAAAGGTGTTCCATTTGTATGGTCAGAGAAGCAGCAAGAAAGTTTTGATAGGTTGAGGAAGATTCTGACAGAAGCTCCGGTATTGGTACAGCCTGAGGAAGGGAAGTTGTTCACAGTCTATTGTGATGCATCTCACACTGGATTGGGATGTGTGTTAATGCAGGATGGGAAGGTAGTAGCCTATGCATCCCGTCAGTTAAGACCCCATGAGGTTAACTACCCGACGCACGACTTGGAGTTAGCAGCAGTCGTCTTCGCTTTGAAGATTTGGAGACATTACCTTTATGGGGAGAAGTCGATAGTCTACACGGATCACAAGAGCTTAAGGTATCTTCTGACTCAGAAGGATCTGAATCTGAGACAGCGCCGATGGATTGAACTGTTGAAGGACTACGACTGTTCAATCGAGTATCATCCAGGCAAGGCTAACGTGGTGGCTGACGCGTTGAGCCGGAAGGTGGTGACAGATCTAAGAGCGATGTTTGCTCGTTTGAGTCTATATGACGATGGAAGTCTTTTGGCGGAACTTCAGGTGAAACCAACCTGGATTGAGGAGATTAGGGAAAAGCAGTTAGTGGATGAAGGGTTGAATGCTAAGAGGATGCAAGTTCAGGATGGTGGTTTAGAAGGGTACGAATTTACTGGTGATGGTGTATTATGTTTTCAAAGACGGCTCTGTATGCCGAAAGATGTGGAGCTGAGACAAAGAATTCTCCAAGATGCACATAGCAGCCCATACGCTATGCATCCGGGAGGCAGCAAAATGTATGGAGACTTGCGGAAACAGTTCTGGTGGCCTGGGTTGAAGCGTGAGATAACTGAGTTCGTAGGAAAGTGTCTGACATGCCAGCAGGTTAAGGCTGAACATCAGTTACCATCAGGACTACTTCAACCGGTAAAGATTCCTCAATGGAAATGGGAGAGGATCACCATGAATTTCGTTAGTGGGCTACCCCTTACGCCCAGCAAGAAGGATGCAGTTTGGGTAATTGTGGATCGCCTGACTAAATCAGCTCATTTCATACCGGTAAGAATGGATTACTCACTCCAGAAGCTAGCGAAGTTGTATGTAGGGGAAATAGTGAGGTTGCATGGTGTGCCAGTATCGATTATCTCGGATAGGGATCCAAGGTTCACGTCAAGGTTTTGGAAAGCGTTGCATCAGGCTTTGGGTACGCGATTGGATTTCAGTACAGCTTTCCATCCGCAGTCAGACGGGCAGTCAGAAAGGGTCATACAGATTTTAGAGGATATGCTGAGGGGTTGCGTCTTAGAATTCCGAGGTAGTTGGGAAGAATTTCTACCATTAGCAGAGTTCGCCTACAACAATAGCTATCAAGCGAGTATCCAGATGGCACCATACGAAGCATTGTATGGACGGAAATGCCGTACTCCTACATGTTGGACGGAGTTAGGTGAGAGACAAGTCTTGGGTCCGGAATTGGTTGCAGAACCTGAGGACAAAGTTAAGGTGATTCGGGATCGTCTTAAGGAAGCATCAGATAGACAGAAGTCTTATGCTGACTTGAAACGTAAGGAAATGGAGTATGAGGTAGGAGACAAGGTTTTTCTTAAGGTGTCGCCTTGGAAAAAGGTGTTGAGATTTGGGCGAAAAGGGAAGCTGAGCCCAAGGTTCATTGGCCCATATACGGTGTTGAAGCGAGTGGGACTGGTGGCTTATCAACTTGAGTTGCCGGCAGAGTTGAGTCAGATCCATGACGTCTTCCATGTATCAATGCTTAGGTGATATCGGTCAGACCCATCGCACGTTGTGCCGGTGGCAGAGATTGAAGTCAACTCAGACTTATCTTTCGAGGAAGAACCGGTTCAGATCTTGGATAGAGATGTAAAGGTTCTACGCAGGAAGTCAGTGCCCTTAGTGAAAGTGTTATGGCGGAACCATGGAACAGAGGAAGCTACGTGGGAACCCGAGGATGTGATGCAGCAGCAATACACCCACCTCTTCTGACCAGGTAATTTCGAGGACGAAATTATTTTTATGGGGGGTAGAACTGTAACATCCTAAAACCGGGGCTATTTGGGATTAAATTATTTTTTGCCTGAGTTTGAATTGTTATGGTATTAATTATGGTGTAGTAAGGCTTAATTATGGATTTTTAGTAGGCTCGGGTAGTGGGAAAAATATTATTTTTAAGCTTTAAAAGGTGAGGAGCCTTAGTAGGTAGGGGTTACAAGAATAAATAAGGGATTTGTTGTCATAAAATGAGCCTAGAATAAGTGGCAAAAGGAGGGCCACTTAGGAGCTACATGTGACGCCACAATGGGTGAGGGAGAGCCTTGGTTCGAGCCACGGAAATCTCCTTTTTGGCACCTTGTTTGGACGGCAATAAGAGAGAGAAAATGCTCAAATTTGTTTTAATATTAAAAGATAATATGAGCATTTTAAATTGGATTTTTATTTGTTAAATTCTAAGGATAATAAGGATGTTATTTTATTTTAAATGAATTATCATGGGATTAATTGATAAGATAATAAGGATATTATTTGGTGTTATTTGGATTAATAAAAGATATTTGGATTAATAAGAAATATTATTTGGATTATTTGGTTATTAATTGGGATTATTTCAAATTATTTTGAAATGTTTCAAAATAAGTGGCTTGGAGTGATTTAAGGAGTTGAGGGAGTTTGAATTCCTAGCTCTAAGGAGGGTGGACGGCAAGGCTACTACGGGGGGTGCCGAATGCCTATAAAAGCCCCAACCTACCACCTTGTTGTTCTTTTCTTTCATTTGAGCCGAAATTCCCAACCTTTTCTTCTTTGTTTTCTGTTATTTTTCTCCATTCTCTCAAACACTTGGCCGAAACACTCTCTACTTCTCTTTGCCGAATCCCTCTCCCACTTTCACTTTCTTTTCTTTTCTTTTCCACACTAGCCGAACTCTCTTCTTCCCCTTTTGTTAAACTATAGCCGAATCTACTTTTCACTTGTGTGTCGAATCTTTCTTCCTTCTTTGAACCCATCTTGGCTGAATATACCTCTTGAAGTGCCGAAATCCCACATTCCTCCCTGGTTGCACTTTGGCCGAATAGTATAGTGGCATTGATACTCCGAGATTTCTCTGTTATTCACTCGATTATAAAGGTAAGGGATGGCCGAACCCTCCTTTCGTATTTTCTTTTCGTTGTCGATTTGTTGGATGAAATGAAAGCCGAAATTTCGGCAATCAGTAGCAAGGGTTCTAACCAGTGTGAAATCAATGATAGGCACTTCGGGATCTCAAAGCAGTGAGATCAGATCTTGCATTCTCTGACAATCGGATTTGGGTAAGTGGTGGTAAGTGCCTACTTATAAAAGATTATTCTTACAATGATTAAGAAAAAGCCAAAGGCTATTTAAGTGGCTACTAATAGTTGCCGATTTCAGGGAAGTAAAATCATTCAGAGTATAGTGACTTGGGTTCAAAGGCACTCGGGTAAGGATTCGGGTTCAATAAGAGAACCCTTTTAAATATTTGGTTTGGCCGAATAGGCCATGGTACTAACTCCCATATTTGGCCGAATATAGGGACCGGTAGATCTAGGTGGCTGACTTCTATTTTCGGGATTTAGAGCATCCAAGGGTGACAGGTGTGTACATACACACTTATAGCAATTAATAACTGTGCTAGATATATGTTGTATGTAAATCTGTTTGATGTAGATACGGATTTAGTACCTTAATGGTACAAGCGAGGATTCCGGTAAGTCTCTGTTAATACGAGATTATTATGCTTTTGGGAAGCATGGCTTATATGATACATGTGATAAATGTATGAGATCTGAACATGACTGTTTGACTATTGTGGGTTAAATGAGTGGAGGGGACAGTGATATTGTGCCGACGGGCACCAGTGTTTTGGTAACACACTGTGACTACGGTCACCAGAGGTTTGGTACCTCCAGAGGTTTGGTACCTCGTTGCGTCTCATCCCAGTGGCTTAGCATCACAGTGGGTTGGCCCCACATATTATATAAGGGATTGACGCCAGTGATTTGGCATCACACGATGGGTTGGCCCCATCAATCGATTGTGTCTATGGACACCAGAGGTTTGGCACCTCCAGTGATTTGGCATCACATCTGTGACTATATGTCACCAGTGGTTTGGCACCACCAGTGGTTTGGAACCACAACGGGGTAGACTGAGGCGTTTGGTTGGCTAGGTTGGGTACACTTTCTCGTGCATGTTAATTGTTATAATTTGTGTATGAAATTGGTTTAAACCGGGGGAAGGGTTACATACTGAGTCTTGGTGACTCACCTTCTCCTTTATACTTTTCAGGTGATACATAGATCGCGGATATGGAGCCGGGTGGACTCGAGGTGGCCATGCAGTGGACTTTTAGCTATTTTATTTTTGGTTTATTTTTATTTTGGATGTAATAAGGCCTCCATATACTTTATTTTTGTTATTTCTCATATGTTGGATGCTTTATTTTAAACTATATTATTAAAATTAAATTAAATCACATGTTTTTCCTAAATTAATTACGAAAATGTTTTATCGTGCCATCGGGCACATTTGAAATTTGTATAATAACTTGACCCAATTGAATTTTCAAAATTTAATCTAAGTATGGTTTCAGCAAGATAACCAAAAACGAGAAGTTTTCAACAAAATTTAAATTGGTTTTAAAATGGATTTCAAAAAGTTTTTCTCCGTAACAAACCAAATTCGGTCATAATGTTTGGGCCGGGTTTGGGATGTTACAGCACACACTCCCTTATATTTCCTTAAATCAGTCCCGTTGAGTGGAGACACAAGCTCAACACTCTCTTATCTACTCCAAATCAGTCCACCTCGAGCCTTATTGCTCAAAAAGAACATATTAATATGGTGAGTGCTCACAAATCCTTGGCATGCCAACTGTATCCAATGGAGCCACCATGCTATATTGCCAATGTAACCAATCAATCATAACATAATTTCAGTCAAGAATGCCTCAATTTAAAGTGTCAAAATTCATATGTGAATCATGTAACATAGTCATTTTTACATCAAATTAAATCTAGCATACCAATTACCTATTAGCAATGTTCATTATCAATTAAAATATCAACATACAGAGACTGAACCTTAAGCAAATGATCGAGCCTCCGACGCTGACCCTACAAGTATTTCTATTTTGTTAAAATGATTTTACAAACTAACCCTATGGAAGGCCCACGATCGATCGGAACGATATGTACAACTCTGGGGAAAGTTTCAAAATTTTGGGCCTATATGCCTGTGTGGCCCACTCGGCTTGGCACATGGCTTCACACATGGCTATGTGGTCCACATGGCCCAAACTGTGTGTCACACACAATCTAGTACATAGTCTGTCAGTTTTTGGGTTCAACAAGCTCCAATTAAAGAATTACAGAGATATGGTGCAACTGAGTTTTGGGGTTTGAAAGGGATTGATCCCTTAGCAGCTGAAGTTTGGATTGAATCAACTAAACTTTTTATACAATAAATTGAATGTAATTCCCTGTGAATGTGTAATTTTAGATATTTCTTTACTGCAAGAAGAAGCGTATACGTGGTGACAGACAATGACACGTAATGTACCTGCAGAATGAGCAGACTAGGAGTTCTTCCTAAAGAAATTCCATAGGAAATATGTCGGAGAGTTGTATCTCGAAGATAGAAAACAAGAGTTTTTATTTTTTTGAAGTAGAGTGAGATGTCAGTGGTTGATTATGAATGGGAGTTTTTGCAGGTCAGTAAATATGCTGTTGAATTTGTTCCATCTAAAGTTGAGAGTTGTAAAAGGTTTCTATGAGGGTTACGTAATGAGCTTATAGTACAATTGGTATCACATCGAATCTCAGAGTTTGTTAATTTGGTCAAGCGAGCAAAAATGGTGCAACAAGCTTTGGGTCTTGATGAAAAGGCTGAGGCTACTTGAACTGTGAGAAAGTAGTCGAGAGTTGCTAGTTCGCATCCTCAAACAATGCGAGCTAAAGATACACATGGTAATTGGAGATCAAGCTTTAAGTCTGGTAAATTTGACAGAAATCGAGATTGACAACCGACTGTGTCGGTGGGAAATGTGCGAGGTCCGTCTTGGGAGGTTGAGATACCAAATTGCGAACATTGTGGGAAAAAACACCAGAGTGAATGTTGAAAATTGACACGAGCCTGTTTTCGATGCGGATCACAAGAGCATTTCGCTCGAGAGTGCCCGAGAAGTGATAATACTACTCCTGTCACTACTCATAAGTCTACATCTGTATCTAGGGGTTATGGAATTAGTCGTGGTGGTTTTATTTCTAAAAGGGGTGCCAAACAAAGGAGTGATGCAATTACTCATTAATTAGAAGCCAGAGCACCAGCTCAAGCACATGTTGTACAGATTCACAAGGAGGGTGGCGCTACCGATGTTGAAACAGATATCTTCCATTTATACTCTGTAACGTCCCAAAAATTAGGGGTTGTAAATTTTTGCATAATTTCATGTTGTAATTGTTTAGCTTGTTATTTGAGTGTATTTGGGGTTTTAGGGAGGCCTGGGTTTGAGTCCAAGCCTTGGAAAAATTTTAGTTTTTGGCCCCTTTAGTGGAGAGGGTTGTTGGCAGTAGGGCTTAAGTATAGTTATGTGCATTTAGGAGACACAAGTTGAGCATGTGGCAAGTTGGCTGTGGTGTCAAGGAGAGAGCAAGGGGGGAAGGGGTTCGAATCCCACATATGGCAAATTGGAGGCTTTTATCTTGTGATAGGTGAGTGGAGGAAGCAGAGTTCAGATAAAACTCTGCAAGGGGAGTGGTGACTTGGTCAAATAATTCAAATGGGTGGAGAAGAGGAATTGTAGGAGGAAAAGGGGGAGAAACTCAAGGAGTTGATGGGTGTGGGAAGTATTGGCCGAAAGTGGGGGTCTAGCTAAGGGAAGTTTTGGCTGACGGGGGTGTTTTGGTAGCATTTTCGGTAGGGAGAGGTGAGAGTGTGCCGTTTTTCTCTAGTTTTTTTTTTGGGAGAGTTTTGCATTTTGAGTTTTCTCTTTTATAACATTCAGGTCTATTCCTTCACAATTCTCCCTTTCACCGAATTCTCAGCTTCATCTTTCCCTTCTTCTCATTTTTGGTATATTCTTCTTTGGTTGCTAATAGCCTAAACACTAGGTAGGCCAAATCATTACTCACCTTCCCATCTCTTTTCGCACCTCGTTATTTTCTTTTCCTTCTCTAAATCGAAGAACTGCACTACTTCTTCTTTCAATTTCTCTGTCAGCCGAACATAAACTTTTTAAAACCTTGATTTTTCCTTACTAGCCGAATACCCCATCATATTGTAACCCATTCTTTTCTGTTCATCTTCGGTAGTTTCTTGTTGGTTAGGCCGAACACTCCTCATTGTCTAGATTAGCCATTTCCGATTTCACTTTTGGCAGGGGGATTAGTTGAGCACCTTTCGGTCCTATCATTCCTGGTAAGTCGATCTCCATAAAAGCTTACTAACAATCGGTTTGGGTAGGTTGTGGTAACCTTCGTGATTTGTTTTGGAAATTACCTTGTGTTGATATGATGGTAGTACTTTTTTCTAACAAGTGTTGTTTTCAATCCATATCTGAGACGAGGCGTGGACTTGGGTCTGAGTTGCAATGGTTGAGTGATTAGGGAACACTCTCATACAGGCAAGGTAAGGATGATATATTGAAGTGTATACTTTAAGAATAGGGTTATTTTAGCAATTAAAGGCTAACGATGGTTTCGATGGTTCTAGAGTGGTGCTCGTCAATTCAGGGAACAATTCAGAATTTAAGGTGTGTAGCCGCACTCCATGCTTGTTTATTATGGCACCGATCTGTGAATCGGCCAAAAGCTGAAATGCCGAAAAGCTGGAGTAATCGGCAACAGAGATCACTTGAGCGTGTGAGCGCTCGTAGTGATAAACCAAGCCACTAGTGATGGCAATAGACCGTTGAGAGTGTCCCGAACGCTCTCGTGAAACTGAGGCTGTAATGGGCTTTGTCGAGTCGAGGTGGGCTAAGTGGGCCCAACGAAATAACGGGCCCACATGAGTGAAATTGATAGTAAGTACCGGATGATTGCTACGACTGTGAAGTTCGCAGAACCGAGACCGAAAATGAGCTGAATGGGCCACAGGAGTGTGTGGGCCCGTTTGGGCCGAAATTGGATTTTAGGCCCAATTACACCGTAGTGACCCAAAAGGGAACCTATGTCGTTCGAGGTGACAGTGGGCTTCGAAAAGGCCGTTAGGCGATAAATTATCGAAATACCCTCAGTGGGTAAATTATCGAAATACCCTCAGTGGGTAAATTACCGAAATACCCTTAATGGATAAATTACCAAAATACCCCCAAGGGGTGAAATTATCATTTTACCCCTAAATGATAAAATGATCGTTATACCCTTAGTGGTAGTTTAAATGTTGTTTATGTGATTTTATACATCTATTTATAATCGTAACACACTGCATTCATAACATATTGCATTGGGTTAGGTTTGCTGATCGAAGGAAGTACCGTTTAGTGGCATTGCCACATACCGTTTTAGTGGCACCGTCACATACCATTATAGTGGCTTCAACACATGTGCTTTATTTAGTGGCTCATCCATATATACCATTATTAGCAACTTGGCTGCATTATTGGAGAGTTTTGGCTGGGTGGGTTGACATGGTCCCCACATGGTGTGTTGGTTGGTACGGGTGGAGAGTTAGTTGGTTGGATAGAATTGGGGTGGGTACATATCCACTTGCATTGAGATGATTTGGGGCTTAGGCCCAGCTTGTTACCGAATAGGGCTTAGGCCCAGACTGACACCGTATGGGCTTAGGCCTAGACTATGACCGTTATAGGGGATTACACACTGAGTTCTCGTAACTCACCCCTTTCTTTTAACTGTGCAGGTAATCCCCAGCGATAGAGGATTTAGAGTTGTGGAGGACTCGGAGGTGGCCATACGTCGGAGTTGTTACTAAACGGAACTTAGTAATTTTGGATTTGATTTATTTTATATTATTTTTGGGTTAATAGTTTATGTAATAAGGCCATTGGGATTTTCTTTTTAACTTTCATTTGGTAATTCTCTTTGTTATGAACTGCTAAATGATTAAACACGGGTTTTTAAATAATAAACTACTGTTTTCAAAATATCACGATTCCGCAACTTTTAAAGTTAGTCTTATGCAAAAAACAAAGATTTTGAAAATAATATTATGTTTACAAGAAAAATAACTTTAAGCAAATATTGTTTTGTAAGCAATAAAACTCGGGATTTATATACGGTAAAAAGTTTAAAATCGAGGAAGGGTTTTCGTTGAACGAGTAGTTTTCAAATAGCCTCGCAATGTGACATGCTAGATCCAACCATAATGTCTAGGCCGGGTTTGGGGTGTTACATTTAATGGTATCAGAGCCAGGTTGTAAAACTCGGCTGTAGAATGGGTTTGAAAATTTTTCTAAATCTGTTTAAACTTTGGTTTAGAAAAAGTGATAGTGTTACTGAAAGTATGGCACACCGAGTCTCCAGCACCAAATCCGTAAGTTTCCTGACCTTATGCTTTGTTATATGCTATAATGATTGTATTGAGAAACTACTAGGGGTAGTAGTAACATATCGAACTCTTAGTTAGGGAAACTGAGACTATAGGAGACTAAAACTATAGTAAACTCGATCTGCGAAAACTACTCTTATTACTATTTTTCGTAAAACATTTGTTAATAATTACATGAAATATAAGTTGATTCATAAATCTATTAAGCAGATTAATACGTTACATCGATATGAGTACAAGAGGTCACGGAAGGGGTACACGTGGCCGTAGTAGAGGCCGAGGTGCTAGGGCTAGGTCCTCAACATCAGGACATATTGCCGAAAGGGAGGTGTCGGCATCACCGGTGACTGAAACAGGGTCTCATGACCGAACTAATGGGGATGATGCTCTATTTCAAGCGATGCTACGGGTTCTGAAAGTGTTGCTGGAGCGAGTACTGGGTCGGTGGCCGGAGGGTTAATTTCTGAGCTACTCCAACCAATCCTTTCCGAATCATTTTAACAGCCTTCAATGCCGATACTACATTGGACAAATAGTTCCTTCTTTCCCCTAACACAACCACCTCCCCGCCTTCCGGGGTACTCAACACCACAAGCTTAGTCTCACAATCCAACTTAGCACAGTGCTTAGTCAACCAATCCATTCCTAGGATAAGATCAAACTCTCCAAATGGCAACTCCATTAAGTCTGCTGGGAACACTACCCCTTGAGTCTCTAACGGTACATCCTTAAATAGCTTGTCCACTACCCTAGATTGTCCTAAGGGACTAATCACGGTCATCTTCCTAGAAACAACTAGGGTCTCAGATATCGAACATGCAACATAGGAGTGGGTTGACCCAATATCAATCAAGGTAAGTAAAGGGTTATCAGCAATAAGAAACGTACCGGTTATGACATCCGGTGCGTCACCATCCTCCTGTCGACGAATTGCATAAACTAAACCGGATTGCCTTGCTTCTACATTACCTGCACCTCTACCAAGTGCTCCACGTCCGCGACCAGCCCCATTACCACCTCTACCTGAACCACGACCCCTCGGTCCAGGCTGGTCACCTCTTCTAGTCTGGTCAGAACCTCGGCCCGTTGGCTGTACCTGATCCACTTGCGGATAGTCCTTAATCAGATGCTCCATGGATCCACACCTGAAACATCCACCCGTTCTTCTTCTACACTCCCCAGAATGTGCTTTCCCGCACCAGTTACATAATTGATTCTGATTCCCCGCAGCACGTGTCGGAGCACGAGCTGGCCCATTGGACCTAGGCCTTTTCTGCGAATTCCCAGATGCTCCTACCAGCCCAAAATTGCTTTTATTCCTTCCCCGCTCCTTATCTCTTTCTTGTCTTTCAGTTCGTTTTACCTCTCAGCTATCTTAACCTTCTCCACCAAAACAGCAAAATCTCTCTCTCTCTGCGGTGCTATCAAAACCCTTAACTCATATCGCAATACATCCTCGAACCGAACACAACGTTCATATTCGATTGCTACCATTCCTCGAGCGTAGTGGCTCAAGCGCAGAAACTCCGCCTCATATTCAGCCACAGATTTACTTCCCTGCACTAGATTCAGAAATGCCTTCCTCTGTGCATCCACATAGCTGGCCCCAACATACCTTCCCTGGAATGACTCCTTATAGAAGTCCCAGTCAATCCGATCTGCGGCAGTACCCTCCTTTATCGTGAGCCACCACTGATAAGCCTCTCTCGAAGAAGAGACACGACCCCTTTCAACTTCTCCTCCACCGTGAAATCTAAGTCATCCATTATGCGCTCAGTCGCCTCCATCCAATACTCTACTGTGTTAAGGGCTACGCCAGAAACTCCCCTAAACACTTCTACCCCATTGGCCCTAAGCCATTCCGGTACAGATTTTCGGGCTCCTGTGCCCATGCCCACTCCAGCAACTTTCTCTAAAACCCTCAACATCGCCTGGGATACAACATCATCTCCGGTCGCCTGATCCCGTAATTCTCCCTCCACAGCTGGAGGATCCGGCATTTCGTTCCCTGACCCATGGTCAAACCTTACTGGCTCAGACAAAGTCATCCTACCCCTACCGCGTCCACGCGGCGGACGTCCTCGTCCCCTTGTACTCATTCTTCCAATTGGCGTTTATCTGGTTAAGAATTTTATGAATCATTAATTCTTTCCACTGATTAACCATGAACAGTCTTATGACTAGTAATTTTAGGAGTAGTTCTTTCGAATCTACAATCCAGTCTTAAGTTCACATCCTTTAGTTCTAGAAACTACATACATTCCACCATCAACATACAGACAACATCCATACATCCACATTCAATACATAGAGGTATTTCCGTTATTCCACTACCAAGGGGTATTTTCGTAATTTTATCCTACAGGGGTTTTTTCGTAATTTTCAAAAATAGTGTTCCTTGTTGATTCCATGAAATAAGGGAATTTTGGTAATTTTGAAATCAGGGGTACTTTGTTCATTTTGCAAATCAGGGGCAATTTAGTAATTTTTACAAATCAGGGATGTTTTAGTTGTTTTCACAAATCAAGGGTATTTTTTTTAAAATTTTACAAAACTAAGGGGGTATCTTGGAGAATTTGATTTCAAAAGGAAATAGTAGTGTTCAGGTGTTTATGAGTTTTTGGTTGTTGTCGTGTGTGGGGTGAGGTTTTTTTTTTTTTGGAAAAATTTCGTTGACTTCGTAAATCAGGATATATTTGCAAATCATGGGTATCTTGGTATATTTTTTTTTCAAAATAAGGGTATTTTAGCAATTTTTTTGAAAAAAATGAGGTGGCTGGTCCCTTTCGGGTTTTAACTATAAGGTTTAGCCTGTCAACAAGTCCTCGTGATTAGGGTGAACGGTCACTACGCACCAGGTAAGATTCCAGCGAAGAGGAGGTGAGTCGCTATGACTGCTTAAATACCAAGCTCTCCCTGAATCCACTCCTAGACATGCGTATGCCCGTTGCCACACCCTAACTCGGCTAAGGTGAACAGTCACTACGCACCAGGTAAGATTCCAGCGAAGAGGAGGTGAGTCACTAGGACTGCTTAAATACCAGGCTCTTTCGGATCCAATCCTAGGCATGCGTATGCCTGTTGCCACACCCAAGCCTTGCGACTCATTTACGGGTTTGTTTAGTGAAATTAAGTCTTATGAGTTTTAGGAAGTTGTTTAAACTAGGCCTAGAGTCCATCAAGTTCTAATCTAACTAATCTACGTCCCATAAAGCCCCTCAAGCCCACATATATTTCACACAATGGTTTAGAATACTTACCTAGAGGACTTGGGCCGAAGACGCAGGTGCCATGCTGGGCTAACAAACCTGTTGCATTTATAAAAAAAATGCATGTTTCAAAACCCCTCTTTAGAAAACATTTTGAGCCCAAAAACCCCCAGAGCCGAGTTTTGAACCGGGCTCTAATACCAATTTGTAACACCCCAAACCCGGCCCAAACACTACAGCAGGATCTGGCATGTCACTAAAAAGATTTTTGTAAAAGATGTCGCAATTTCGGGAAATATTTTTCAAAATAAAGTATTTAATCTTTTGTTCAGGAAAACTTAATAACTTGATAGGTTTAAATAAGATATAAATTTCATTTGTTGGTTTATGAATTAAAACCAACATCATAATACATGCCTTAGTTTAATTAAAATTTAAGCATCTAACAATAATAAAAGCCCAAAGCAAAACCCAAAACAAAGTGTAATAGTCTAGTGGCCCAAGGCCTTATTACAACGAAATTTAAAGCCCATTTAAAACAAATTTCTTAGAAATAATTAAATAAAGTAGAGTCGTTCTACTGGATCCTCAGTACTCGATCGCATGGCCACCTTGCTCTCCTCTCCAGTCCGGTCCGATGCATTAAGTGTCACCTGAAATTGTTAATTTAATAGGTTGAGTCGCGAAACTCAGTGTGCAACCCTTGTGCACCATCAGATTGGGCCTTAGCCCACAGATCAGAATATAGCACATAACATAATAGATAACATACATAGAACCCAACCCAATCCTAGTTTCCATCCACTACACACCACCTTTACCTGCCAATCACACCGTTGGGGATTTCTACAATCAACCCACACCGCTACACACCATCGATGGCAGTCATGCTGCAGTTAGCTGCTCATCGTCAAAGTTGTGACAGAGTCACCAGGCTGAAATGGCAGAAGCCACCAGAAACAGAGTTGTGACAGAGTCACCAGGCTGAAATGGCATAAGCCACCAGAACAGATCACTTCCCCTTTCATCAATCACCCAACCCCAAGCATACATAGAAATCGACATATAAAGCTTATCGTGTTTAACAGAACATTCACTGAGGAATGGCAGAAATCACTAACCTGATATTTAGCCTTTACCCTTCTCGGGTTTCCAAATGTTATGCCGATATTTCGGCATTTAACAGAATATAGCAGATTTATTACATATACATATATATAAGCAATCAGTCTAATGGTGTGAGGAGTTACACACCTGATTAATGTCGATACCCTTGCTAAATCGATCTACAAATTTGCTTAAAAAGCCAGAAAAATGTGAAAATAAGACCTCCCCTGCAATCGGCCAAGGGTTAATAAATACCCGAATTTATACGTTGAAACTAATAGATCTTCTTATCTTGAAATCCCGAAAGTAACACGATTCGAACTATAACTTAGAGATCTATGCGATTGGCCCCACTTCAAATCCCGGAATGCCGAAAATAAGAGAGAAATAAGAGATTAGTTTCTAAATAGCCATTCGGCTAGGGACTTTGAAAAGCCGAAAAAACATTGAAATCCCGAAATCGACACTTACCTATTGTTTCCTTCAAAATTCGGCACAAGCAGACTCCACTGGAGAAAATTCGGCAACTTCAGGAGGTGTGATCTTAGTGATTTCGGCTTTTAGAAGAACAAAGAATTGGAAAAAATATAAGCAAGGAGGGGATAGAGAGATTCGGCCAAAAGAAAAGAGAAAAAAGAATGGTGGCGTTTCGGCAATTGAGATCTAAGAAGTTTTGGTTTCTGTCAGAAGAAGAAAAGAGAAGAGAGGGTTCAAGTTTACCGAAAATAAAAGAGAAATCTTGAGAGAATTTTCAGAGAACATAATGAAGAATTCGGCACACCCCTTTAGACTATACTAAACCGATTCCTCCCCCCTTACTGAGTTTGATTTTCAGCCAACTCTAGCCTTTTGGATGAGCTCTCATCTTTTCCCTTATCTTGATCTATTATCTCCTCAAAAATAACCTTTATCTACTTATTATCCACATAAAATAAACATTAAAATCCCTAGAAAATAGCCTTGTGTCGTCCCCCCTATTGCTCCCTTTAAGTGCCGAAATTTAGCCCTAAAACTTGGGCTTTAGGCTCCAAAATTTGGGCCCTCCTCATGCACTTGTGACGCCACTTATAGCCCCCCTTTACTGTGCCCTTAGTTGCTGGGCCACAAGCCCAATATGTCACTTAAACTACTAAAACTTTAATTTAAGTCCCTAGAGTGTCCAAATAAAATATTTATTCAAGGCCTCAGCCTAAACCTGAGCCCCATTTGCACCTCAAATCCTTAAATTAATAATTTAAGCACACATTACACAAAATGCACAAGCCCATAAATTCAGGATGTTACAGAACCCAAACCACAGCCGAGTTTTGAAACTGGGCTTTGATACCATAAAATGTAACACCCCAAACCCGGCCTAGAAGTTAGGCCCGAATATGGCGTGCCACATGGAAGTGTTTTTCAAAAACATCTTTGCAATTGTTAAAAACTTGTTTGAGAATTACAGCCTCTTTGTTAAAACCCAAAACACTTAAGCAATTGTTTCTACGTGAAAAAATAATTATCTTTAATAAACCTTTTTGGTTGCGAAAGCATATTTGAAATAAACAATTTACGAAAATGTGACATTTGAAATAGAGTTGCAAAAGCATCTTGAATCATTGCGGAAACGTTGATAAAATACAAGTATTTTTGAGAGATTGATTAATGAATCACAAATCAAGTAATTGAACTTTAAATCCGTGACTTTTGAAAATGTCGTTAATAATTTGAAAGAAAGTTCGAGTTAAATCATATTTGTAAAAGTTTATTTTGAAATCCATTTGTTAAACGATTTCGGAAAACCTTTATTTACGTTTTTAGAAAAATTCTCGTATTAAACAATTTAAGCAAAAAATAATAAGTATAACAACCATAAAGCAAATAATAAAATACTCCAGAGGCCCTATTACAACTTAAACCAAAATAGAAAAATAATAAAATAAACGGAAACAGAAAATTTAAAATTCGATAACACCATTTCGAAAGTATAGCCTCTACCGAGTCATCCATGGACCCAAGTCCTCACGACAGAGCATTACCTACAAGGATTAAGAAAGAAAGGGGGATGAGTTACAAGAACTCAGTGTGTAACCCACTTACCGTCATCCACTGGGCCAAAATCCATTAAGCCATTATTTGGGCCAAGGCCCATTTACAATAATATAAATGTATCATATATAATATGCATATGATATGCAATTCCCAAACCAAACCTAGTTTTCCATCCGCTACACACCACCCGTACCAACCAACACACCTGTGGGGAGCTTTAGTCACCCACCCCGCCAACACACCAAATGTAGGCATTAAGCCATTTATATCAAATTTGTGGACAAGCCACCAGATTGACATATTTTACATGGTGTTGCCATTTTTCAGATTTGTGGCAGTGCCACCAGATTTATGTAGCAGAGCTACCAGACCTTCTCTTCATCATTATCCCATCCCATGCAAATCATGTATATAATGCATAACAAATCACAATATAACAACAGTAATTTATTCGGATATTTATTACAAAATTATGGCCCATTAATACAAATTATCAAAAAGGCCCATATAGAAAATATCAATCAGCCCAAATAGCAAATATCAAACGACCCATATAGTAAATTATCAATCGGCCATATAGCAAATATCAATCAGCCCATATAGCAACATATCAATCGGCCCATATAGCAAATATCAATCGGCCCATATAGCAACATATCAATTGGCCCATAAAGGGTATTTCCGTAATTTACGTAATTTTACTCACTAAGGGTAATTCAATAATCTCGCAACCCAGGGGTATTTCAATAATTTACCCTCTAAAGGTATTATGGTAATTTCGCAACCAAGGCTTAACTACTAATTTGGGGCATAAAATCGAAACAATCCAACTGCGTCATACTGTCTAAATTAACCATAACTCGAGTTGGAAAACTCGAAATCTAAATCCGTAAATTTTCCTCGAAACTAGAGTCATATATCTTTCTCCTATAAGTTTTCCAGAATTTTTAGCTTAACCATTTAGTACAGTTTTTTCCTTGAAGTTTCCCTTGTTTCACTGTCCAATGATTTTGACCTCTCTTACCTTAATCTCAAATATCTTACTGTACGCTTTTCATATACTGCTCTCACTTGTTTCTATTGCAAATAGGTTCACTAAGGAATCCATACATATCAATTATAACTCTTAATTCACTTTGTACAATTTTATACAATTTTTCCAAGACAGAACAGAATACCCCGAAATCATTCAGAACCAGTCTCACTAAAATTTACATGTCTCAGAATATAAAATTCCTTTTCCTTCTCCATTTCTTCCATATTAAAATAGACACGGTAAGATTTAATCTGATATCTTATTCACTTTATAATTCCTTTTCTCCTAGTTTTCGTGATTTTTCAAATACACGACACTGTTTCCGACTGAAACTATTTTATTACAAAATACGATTACCACTACGATAATACGCACGCCCGAGTGATCACGGATGCCGATTTTCGGTTTTTCTTCGGTATTTCGACCAATTCACAGAATATTTCATACAAAATTTCAGAGAAGTGTGAGATTACACACCATATACGGAAGGTACGGGATTTACACACCTGATTTTGATTTCCTAATAGACCACTCGTCGTTGACCACTTATTCCGAGTGATCAATGATTGGGTAGATCGAGCAATTTAATCCCTATAAATAATATCGGTTAATCATCACCATCTTAACGAATAAAGAATGATTTATAGAATCCTTGAAGAACCCTTACCTTTAAGATTTTAGAACCGATTTCTAGCGATTAAACGATGACTTTGGAAACTCCAAGTTCTAGCCTTCCACAATATTTCGATTGATCAAAGTATGAGTAGTAATACAGTTGAGAAGAAAATATGTATGAGATGAAAGATTCGACTATAGTGAAATAGATTAGAATGGAGTGATTCTTGAAGGATTTTGCAAACAAAGAAAAGAAGAAGAGGAATGATGGATTAGTTTTGGTTTTCAATAATGATGAGTGAACAAAGCAATGGTCTCAAAGTTTGTATACAATTGGCAAGAAGAAAGAAGAAATGGAATATGCCTCCTCAAGGTTGTGTAGATTCAGTAAAGAGAAGAAAAGGAGTTTGGGGAGAAGAGAGAAATGATACCAAAGTTGTCAATAGAGGTTTGGCCAAAGTAACCAAAATTTTACCAATTACCAATGACCATATTCGGCTAGGAGAGAGAGTTTTGAGAGAAAAAAAATACAATTGATGGTATTGATATTTTGACCCAAAACTAACACTTTTGTTTTACTAAAACATCAAGCACCAAATTGGCTATCATCCTAGCCCCAAGCCGTCCACATTCATCCCCCCTAGGATAAGAGTTTGGCCACCCAAACTTTCCACAACACCTTCAACGAAATAAGCCCCTTGTCCCCCTTACTTACCTATTTCTCTTGATTCCTTTCCCCAACTTCAACCTTGCCTTATTCTTTTAGCCACCTTACCAAAAATAATGAAGTCCACCCTTGCCATAAATACTCCTTGACCGGCACATTAAGAAAGGGAAGCAAAAATAAAAGTCAAAATGCACACAAAGTGATTCGAACTCCTTCCCTCAAGGTACTACAAGTGACACCATAGCCTCTTTACTAATAACTCATTTATGCTAGCTATATACTCAATTATTTCCATATGCTTTAAGGTCACTTACTCCATCTCCTTTAAAGTGCTAAATGCCAAAAATTTTACTGAGGTCCAAATAAACCCCGAGCCTTCATAGAAACCTCGTAACCCTCCAAACTCACTTAACTAATAAGTCCAATTTGCAATAATGCTATTCTCTTGTTCTCAAAATTTTAATCACTCCTACGTCGAAGGCCCATTATGCCCAATCCTACTAGGCCCAATTTTTGGATGTTACACATAAGGAGCATTTCCAAGTGATACCGAGAATTCGAGAACACAAGGGAAAGAGTAGTGCAAAACTATTACTTTCAGAAATGAGACTCTGTTTGATGATGCTATTCAAGATACCACGATAGAAGAGGACGTGAGACTCAACCATGTGAAGATCCTAAAGCCATCTAAAAAGCACACTGTACTTGAAAAGGGTAAACAACGAAATGTTGCAGCGTTATCAAATTGTGTTGCCAACAAGAATGCCACAGCAAAACAATATCATCAATTGAAAGGATGACCACCTTTACATTTTCCTCAGTGATTTCACAATTCTAAGCAAGATATTCAGTTTAAAAGATTTTTGGAGGTTTTGAAGCAACTCCATATCAATATACCGCTAGTGGAAGTTTTGGAGCAAATGTCCAGCTACGTGAAATTTATGAAAGACATATTGTCAAAAAAGCGCAAATTGGGAGAATTTGAGACTCCAATATGAGAATAAAGTAAATAAGGATTTCATGTCTGATTACTGTGAGTGGTGACATGAGACGTACAGTTTTGTAAAATGACCTTTAGGATGTAAGTTCACACCAGTGGAGTAGTACACCCTATAGCCATTATAGTCCCCTGGCAACTAAATTGTGAGGAAAGTTGTTTAGGAATTAGCCAAACGTGAATTAGAAGGGTAAAGGCTAAATGAGTAATCAATTAAGTTCTTAGAGGTGACAGATTTTGATAAGGTCACTCAGTCTTGATATGACGTTCACCAAGTTCCCATAAAGACTTGGGTTAAGTTAAAAAGGACACTCTGGTTGGGTTAAGAAAAAAGGATTTAGGGCTAAAGAGAGATAGAAACATTACTCTAAGTTGAGTTTGAAATCCTGGATATTTCTAGTGATTTTCTTCACTATAAGGCAGAGGAGGTTGTAGCGCCCTGCTAAATGATAGATTTGAAGGTTAAGCTTCCCTTTTGAGGTCATCAGATGAGTCCCTAAACTTACTTATGCATGCATAATATGCCTTATAGAAACTTCTTTGCTAAATAACCAAATTGTGAAATAAAAACTAGTAAAGTATGATGTGATGACTTTGATGAGTAATATAAGATTGATGAACTTGCATGTATGGATAACATGAAGTTCCATGGTCAAAGTACGAAACATTAATCTTGAGGTTAAATGATGCTTGTGTCTCGATAATGGAAATATGTTAATGTGTCTAGAAAGTTTGGATGTGTCTGTTACGAGTAAGTCAAGATATGATGAGTTCATGATAGATGGATCTAAGTATGAAGAGTTTGTGTCTATCTTCGAAGTCATCAAAGGAGTCCGTCGGGACTAAAATGTCACTTGCCTCCTTGCAACAAGCTCTTTTGTGTCACATTTTATCTTCAATTAATTAAAAGGTCTAAAGGCCAAAGTCCAGGTTCCTTTAAAAGAAAAACCAAAATAAATTGCAAGAGCCAAGACTTAAACCCAAGCTCCCTTGCAACCTTAATGACGACACAACCGCTAGACCACATGCTTCCTTGTGACATTTTTTTAACACAATAATTTAAGAGGCCTACATCCAAGCATCCAGGGTTTTATCCACTTAAAACTAAAATATTTACTAAAGCCCAGGTTTAAACCCAGGACTTTTCCAACTCCTTTCAGGACCCTTAACCACTTGAGCAGACATTTAATTATGTCAATTTCTAGCTCACATAAACTTTTATGCACAGTTTCCCAACCGTTCCCTTGCTCAAGGCCCAATACTTCTAGGCCCAAATTCCGGGGCGTTACACGAACTTTTTCGATGATTTGACATAACCTTTAACTTTACAACCTCATGCGTCAAGTATTCTCCAAAAAAAATTGTTTTTCGAGAAATAAATTTTGGAAACACTTAATTAATTAAATAATATTAAAATATGTTATATTTAAGTAAAAATATGATCTCCTATGAATAATTATTAAAAAAGGATAAATTCTTGCACTAGTCCCTATACTTTGTTAAATACGGGCACTAAACGATTTTAAAATTTAGTTTAATCATTTTTAATCCATATACTTTTCAAATTTTAAAATTTCAATCCTCAGCAAACGATTAAATACATTGAGTTCTGTTATTTCCAAAATTTAATAATAAGTGTAATGCTATGCCAGCTTGTTATTTCTACACATTACTCACTAAAAATCCAGTTAATGGTTAAATGACAGTCATTTGCGTCAAGACTGAAACTTCAAAAATTTTAAAAGTATAGAGACTTAAACTAATCCAATTGGAGAATATTGACTAAAAAAAATTGTATGTATAGTATAGGACTAGTAATTGAATTTAACCAAATGGGTTTAACTGCTATTGTTTGGGTCAGGACTAAAATTTCAAAATTTAAAAAAGTATTGGGACTAAAATTGACCAAGTCGAAAAGTAGAATGGCTAAAATTAATCGAAGAAAAATATAGGGACTAAATCCAAAAATTTTGTTAAATACGGGCACTAATAGCAGAATTTAACAAGAAAAACGTAGGTTGTTTTCTTCGAAACCTAAGATTGCGTGTGAAAGGCTTCTTTCTTTTCCTTCCTTAATTTCCATCATGTTTCTTTGTAAAACTGCATTTTCCTTTCCCTGTGAATTTTATTATTTTATTTAATTCTTATAACATTCCCAGTCATTTCCTTGATTTTCCTTCCTTTATTATTATATTTAAATTTCAAAGTAAATCATGAAAATGTTCAATGGGTTTAGTAGGAAATCAAATCTGAAGGAAATATAATTTACATTGAAGTTGCGAGTTAATTAATAGTTATCAAGGAGTAAGAAATTGCATAATAAAAAAGAACAAAAAAGTTTGTAATTTCCTGTTATATTTCCTTCTTGAGAGAAACTTGCATGGATAATTCCGGTTAACTTTCCTTTCATTTGTGTAGAAATTGTGTTCTTCACCATGTTGGTCTATAAATAGCAGAAATCAGACATCTAACCAAGACTAACCACTTTGTTCTTGAATAGCAATAAGCTATAGATATAGCAGACAGAAGATGGGAGAAAAAGGCAAAGACAAGTTAAAGAAAAATTTCAAAGTTAGTCCCTTCCCTTCTTTAAGAACTTAGGCATAGCATATTACGTTTTTCTTTAACTTGTCTTTGCCCTTCTCTGCTATACTTCTTAACTTATTTTCTCATTATCGTATGAATATACGTCGGAGGTTCAGTATTGGGAGAGAGAATGACTAAGGCAAGTTAAAGAAAAAAATTATCAAATTACCGAAACATATTCATTTAAAAACACAAATCTTTTTCTTTAACTTGCCTTTGTCATTCTCTCAATCTACTATTTCTTTCATAAAAAAGTGTTTAGGTTTAAATATTAATTCGCTTTTCTTGCAGGAAATGGTAAGCCACACAATCATTTTCAGACCTTATATTTATATCCCACTACTTGAATTAATTTGTTCAAATACCTTTCTTTTATTTTCTTACATTGCAGGTAACATTAACATATAAATGGACGAGCTCTTATGTCAAAATTGTTTTAGTATACAGGCAATAACAAAATGTATCAATATAGGTTCACCATATGCTGTCAAATGCAGCAACCCGTATGCACTTAAACTAACGAAATTTGACCGCTAGTAAAAATAGACGTAGCTATATGACAAATTTTTTGTAGTGATTGGGAAGAAAGTTGTTCTGTTTTTGTATTGAATGACAATTTTTTTTAAAAAAAAAACCCATAAATATGGATTCACAGATATAGAGTTTGTATTCAATACTTGATTATGTGCTTAATTGACTTTTTTGTGATTAATTCTAATTAATTTTGGGGCATGTATACTATTATTTTTTGTATTTTTTTCTATTTAGGTGCAACACATGTCCCTAATATTGGAATGCAAGTTGAAAGGTGAATTACTAAGACAATTTGACATGGAAGCAAAATTGGCGAAAGAGTTTCATTAAAAGAACGACATACTAAACTTATTAGATTTTGGGGTTATTTCGTTTCAATAATTATTTTTTGTTCGTATTTATTTGTAAAGATATTTATTTAGAAATTTACTTAGTATTACTTTTTTATTAGATAAATACTTATGATTTGTAACCTACTCGACTCAGTCTAGACGTTAGACTTGATTCGGGAAGACCACATTAGTCATCGAGGTGGCTCGGTCTTTATAAAAAATAATTTTCGTCTTAAAACCTGTTTTATGCTAGTGAATATCTCTCTTTGTAAATGAAATAATTATTTGTTACTTTTAATTGCATGTGGAAGGGTTGTGTTTAGTGGTTTGGCAGGTGCAGATTGAGGAAGAAGAAATGAAGGAGTGAAGGTTTGCTGGGGCAAAAGGTTGGACACTTTCTCAGCACGAATACCGTGGCAATTCTCGAAAGACCGAGTCAACACTTAACACATACCAATTTCAGCCCAATTGTACTTGTACTAGACAAATCTGCCTGAAAAAAAAAAAGAGGAGAAGATAATCCTGGGCTGTTGGTTTTGATCCTTGAGAAAAGAGTTTAAAAAGAGGAGAAGATAATATTGGGTTGTTGGATTTACCCTAAGGAAAATGCCTATAAAAAACCAAAGGAGGAAATCCAAGAAGGGTGAACAACTGGGAGAGATCCTTATGTCAAAATACTTTTATTATATAGGCGATAACAAAATGTATCAATATAGGTTCACCATATGCTGTCAAATGTAGCAACCTGTCGATATAGATGCACTTAAACTAACGAAATTTGACCGCTAGTAAAAATAGACGTAGCTACATGAAAAAATATTTCTAGTGAGTGGGAAGAAAGTTGTTTTGTTTTTGCATTGAATATAACAAAATTTAGAAAAATAACATAAATATGATTCACAGAGATAGAGTTTGTATTCAATAGTTGATAATGTGCTTAATTTACTATTTTGTGATTAATTCTACTTAATTTCGGATAAAGATACTATTAATTTTGGTATTTTTTTTCTATTTGGGTGCAACACATGTCCCTAATATTGGAATGCAAGTTGAAAGGTGAATTACTTGGACAATTTGACATGGAAGCAAAATTGGTGAAAAAGTTTCATAAAAAAAAAAGAAAAGAAAAAAGAATGGCATACTAATTTACTAGATTTTGGGATTATTTCTTTTTAATAGTTATTTTTCTATTTGTATTTATTTGTAAAGATATTTATTTAAAAATTCAATTAGTATTACTTTTTTTATTACATAAATACTTATGATTTGTAACTTCTCCGACTCAAGCTAGACGTTAGACCTGATTCGGGAAGATTACATTAGCTATCGAGGTGGCTTGGTCCTTAAAAAAAATAATTTTCATTTTCAAACCTGTTTTATGCTAGTGAATATCTCTTCTTCTTCTTTTCAATTTAATCTATTATCATATAGCAGCAGAGTTTAAACAATAATTTGTAAATCTCTCTTTAAAAATGAAAAATAAAATCAACCTATTTTTATCACATAATAATAAGTACCTTCTTACAACCTTAATTGTATCGAATAAATATCTACTTAAATGTCCTCTTCATTATGAATAATGTCATGCAACCTAAACATTTGAATTAGAAATCTTATCCCATACTACAGTTCTTAATAAAATAAAACGGAAACAATAATAATAATAATAATGGTACTAATAATATTTTGTTTTAATAGTTATTTTTATTATTCATTTATTTAAGAGTTTAATTAGGATTAAATTTTTTATTAAATAAATATTTAGGATTTATATTTGAAACATTCAATTAAGAGGGAAACCCTTTTCTAGCATATGACAATTAAGGGGATAGGGATTTTTTTTTTTTATTTTTTTTTTTACAATTTGGTTGCTTAGGTTGGGAGTTCTCCACCCTTGTTTTTTTTTAAAAAAAAAATTCAATAAAAGTTTTCTTTTCTTATTTTTATTGTTATTTTTTATTATGCATAGCTAAATTTAAATTTTAATTTTATGGCAAAAATTATTTCAATGTTAGAATTATTAAATTTGAAATCATAATTACACTTTTTACTTTGGTTTTTGTTAACTCTCCAATTTAGGAGGTAGATTCAGTCATCTCATAACGTCATTTTAGCATCAAATCAAGAAGGGGCCCCTTGATTCAATGTTGGACGTCGTTCTGTTAGTGAATCAACATGATCTATACTTTTCGTATTCATCTCACTAAATAACAAATTAGCGTGACAAATTGAGTGGGTAGTTGGATCCGTCAAGGGAATTCATAATCAAGTTTAAACAACCAGCACAATTGAGGCCGTTGATTTGAGTCAGGTTCTTCTAACTCATCAGGCTGTTGAGGAATTAAATTGTGGAAGTTGCTTTCAAGGGTATTCACGGGATAAGGGTTAAATGTCGGATTGTTCCCACAATTGATTTACATACGGAAGGGCAGGTGATCTAAGATTATTCTTCGATCACTATAAACAACTTATTAATTGGAGGAGAAAATTCATCATCTGAGATCAGTTCAAAGCTAGAATCAAAATTGCTCCTGAAGCTAGAGCTTCCCTCTTATTAGTTTATTCAAATTTAATTCAGATTTTCTTATTTTTATTATTTAATTTCTATTATTTATTTAGATTTTGATTTAATCCAATTTTTGTTTCATACAGATTTGCAAAAGAAACATTCAAGTTATAAAGAATTACGAGTTCAAATAGTTCAGTCTTTGTGAGATTGACCCTACTTCCTATACTATTAATTTATAATTTTTTTAGGCATAAAAAATTGTTTTTGATGAATGTACTTTATTTTTTGCTCAAAAAAAAAAAAAGAATATACTTTATTTTATCTTTCATATATTTGGAAGAAAATATGCTTAATGTAGATAACGTCAAATCATATTTTTCATCCTTTTATTATTCTAGCTTTGAGAATTTAGTCTTAGTACTTTAAGCATAATATAAATTTTATTTGATCCTCCTTCTGTTAATAATGTTTAGTTCAAATCACTATAAAAAATCTGTTAATCAACTTATATGAATTTAAGAAGTCAAAGTGTTGAATTTTTTTTTCATTTACCAATTACTGAATATAATTATTTTAATAATTACAGTTTTGAATTTCTTGTTTTAAAAATTTGACCTTAGATAAAATATGAAATATTTTATTAATGATAGTAGAAGGATTAAATTATACCAAATTAAAATATGAAATTTAAATTCTCAAATTAACATAATATATAGACAAAAATCACCTTTAGATAATTATTCGATGCGTATAAAAAGGGAGTTTTTCTTAAATATCACTAACTCATAAGATTTCTGTGAAACTCTTTTATGAATTTATTTCAACCAATTATTTCTCTGAAAATTAAATTATAAACTCTGATGTTTTCAAAATCATGGATTTCAAATTAATCTCGATTTTTGATAAACTCCATCTCCAAAATCGTTTTGAAGATTTGTTTTTCTTAAATTATTGACGACTAGATGAAAGATCAATTTGTGTGGCATGCCAAATATGGACTTAACGCATAGGCCGGGTTTGGGGTGTTAGTCTATTTATAGGCTTGTAAAGCCATATTCTAATAGGAGTGTAGTAAGATTGAAACTCCTTATTCTAATCAATATCAAATAGATGGAGTTTAATAAGGTTTAAAAAACCTTATTTAAAACAAAAAAAAAATGTGTAGTTCTATAGGGATTCTTCTTTTATTTTATTTTTACTATTGTATTTTATTTAAATAAGGATTCGGGTCACTTAATTCTAACAATCTCCACCTTGACACGAATTCTCAATGAACAAGTTCTTCATCGCGAACTCTCAACGAACAAGTTCTTCATCTCTTCCATAAAACCCCTTAAGGGTTTAACTTCAACAATGAACATCAACCAAGTCTAAGCAATGCTCAAACTTGGTTATAGGAAGTGACTTAGTCATCATATCTGCAGGATTTTCATGAGTACTAATTTTGCTCACAACAATATCACCACGAGCAATAATATCACGAATCAAACTATGCTTCACAACTGGGGAGAACACATCTGTGAAGTCCACTCCTGGAATTTGACTGTAACCCTTTGCAACAAGCCTTGCTTTACATTTTGGTTCTTCAACTCTTGGAGTACCTTCTTTCTTTTTAAACACCCATTTACATCGAACAGCCTTTTTACCTTTAGGAAGTTTCACAAGATCCCATGTTCTGTTTTTGTGGAGTGATTCCATCTCCTCTTGCATAGCAAACATCCACTTTTCTGAGTCTTCACAACTAACCGCCTCAGAATAATTTGACGGCTCTTGGTTTGCATCTATATCTTCAACCACATTTAAAGCATAAGCAACTAGATCAGCCTCAGCATACTTCTTTGGAGGTTTAATTTCTCTTCTAGTTCTGTTTTTAGCGATAGAGTATTGTGGTGAAGAAGCAACTCTATTCTCAATTTTTGTATGTATTAATCTGATGCTCCACTTGCTTTTGATTTTCTTTATTGGAAGAACCTTTAAGAGATAAGTTAGGTATCATAGCAGTTTCATCAAAAACAACATCTCTGCTAATCACAACTTTTCTATTTTCAGGACACCATAACTTATACCTTTTTACACCAGCTTTATAACCAAGAAAAACACATTTAATGGATCTCAGTTCCAATTTTTCATTATCAACATGAGCATACGCAGGACATCCAAAGATCTTTAAATCAGAATAATTAGCAGGATTACCAGACCATACCTCTTGTGGAGTCTTTTTCAAAATTATCAGAATAATTTATTTAAAAATTTAATTAGTATTACTTTTTTAATTAGATAAATACTTATGATTTGTAACCTCCCTGACACGGCCTAGACGTTAGACTCGATTCAGGAAAATCACATTAGTCATCGAGGTGGCTCGGTCTTTATAAAAAATAATTTTCATTTTAAAACATGTTATGCTAGTGAATATATCTTCTTCTTTTTTCAATTTAATCTATCATCATTATAGCAGCAGAGTTTAAACAATAATTCGTAAATCTCTTTTTAAAAATAAAAAATAAAATCAACCTATTTTTTATCACATAATAATAAGTACCTTCTTATATCCTTAATTGTATAAAATAAATATATACTTAAATACCCTTTTCATTATGAATAATGTCATGCAACCTAAATGTTTGAATTAGAAATCCTATCCCATACCACGGTTCTTAATAAAATAAAACGGAAACAACAACAATAATGGTACTAATAATATTAAAGGTGAGAATAAGTTGAGACCCTCCACATGTCAAATCCAAACATTCAATTATGACCATCAAGAATAACAATCAGTTCTGTAACACCTCTAACCCGTCTTCATTATTGGATTTGGGTTACGGAGTATTACTGCACAAATCAAAACAATTAACTTCAAAATAGATCAATAATTTCATTTAATATTAATTACCAAAAACGCATTACAAACCTAGCAGCATACACATTTGGGACTTAAATTGAGCCTTCAAGGCCCTAAAAACAGTTTGGGAACAATCCGTGACTAATTTAAAATAAATAAAGAAAATTTAGGAAAAAGTTGAAAATTTTGAAAATAGGGTCACACGGTCGCGTGGCATAGCCCAGGCCATGTGGACATTCAAAGTTAGGACACATGGTCATGCCCCAGCCCGTGTGTCCACTCGTGTGTATATGAAGTTGGGTTACATGGCCGTATCGCCAGGCCGTGTAACTCTCTGCGTCCGTGTGGTTCATCCTGCACCTAAAATTTCAATGTCACATGGCCGTGTGGGGTGACCGTGTGTGGCACACGGCCGTGTGACAGGTCATGTCCCAGGCTATGTGCTCTTAATTTAGCTTTTAAAACAAGTCATCTCAAATCCTATACTTGTACATCAAGACACACCTTTTCCACACACTTTCATATGATTAAAAGACACCCTAACACATTCAAAACATACCAATTCAAGCATCCTATATGTTCTAACCAATATGTTATTCAAAGGCACCACATTTCATATACAAAAGCCATTCGTAAATAAGATTACAATACCACAACTAAACCATACAACATGGATACAAAAGATCACTACTTTTTAATCTATACCTTCACAATTTACCAATTTAACTAGGCATAACCAACATGATCATATTCAAAAGTGTTCAGTCATATACAAACCAAAGACAAAAGGCATTATGCATATCAAGGTTTGGTACAACTCAAAAACATTACCATATTGCCAAATTAGCAACAATTCCTATACATTTCATAACACATATCACACACACACTCTCTCCATTTAGTTACTTCATTCTCAATTTATACCACCTAGCCAAACTACTTCACAAAACACACATAAAATAAAAAAAATTCACCTATCAACACAAACATATACCAACTAATCTCAAAACACATATATACGCAAGTAGGTTAAGCATAGGCTCGAAACATATCAAATTAACATACAACCCTATGCATGCTATTTATAAACATTTCAATATATTTCATAGGTTACCAAAGTGGATCAATGGATAGTGTGATCATACCCCGACATTAATTCCAACCATTTGAGCTTTTCGATGATCTACAAAACAATTAAAACAACTATATAAGCAACTAATGCTTACTAAGTTTGTATAAAGGAAACTCAAACTTACCAAATACACTAAATTAAGTAATCAAGCATAATTTAGCTTAGTCATAGCCGAAATTTCCTTTCCTATAAACAACACCTCATATGGTTAGTTAATGAAGCAATACACATATAAATCTAACCAAAACATGATACAAAACATGTCAACATTTCCATTTCATATTTCATATTTCATATTTCATCACTTATACATTTATAATAAACCATCATTTCCTTTTAATTACACATGTCATTTTAATCCATTTCATTATCTAAAATCATGAATCATTTTATATATTCATATACCCATTTTAGTTTTATTTACTAGTTGAACCAAATAGAATAACATCGGATACCTGAGAAATGCTCACACATAGTGTGCCTTTTCAAGTAACTGTAACCATAACCTTTCCAATAGTGCTCACACGAGCTATGAAATGGGCCTGCTTACACGAGCTATGGGTCGGGATGTTATCTACACGATGTTGCTCACACGAGCTGTGGAGAATCCGTAACAAATGCTGGACCTCATCCATTGGTAGGACATCCAAGACTAGTACTCAAAATCGCATAATCCCTAATGACATATCATTTGTATCCTAAGTATTCACAAGGTTCAAATGAGACTCTTTCCATATCCTTATCCGTGACCTTTGTAACGCCCTAAAAATCTTTAATATTTGTTTTTGCATGTTTGTGACACAAATGTGTATCTGCTTCAGTGGTTATGTGTTCTGGGAGTGTCTGAGAAGTCTTGGATTCAAGCCTTAGCTTGGGCAAAATTTTGTTTTTATTTGAATAAACCCCTATCTTTAGACAGTAGGCTTATAAATAAATACTGGTAATATATGTCAGAATAGGCCTGCTGGTCTGGAGGTTAAGTGAAGAGCTTATGGGCAAGAGGTCTGGGGTTCCAGTCTTTGCACAAAACAAGGAGGAACTTATTTTATTGCTTGTGTCATGTTGGTATTTTCGTCCAGCAAAAATACTGAAGAGTTTGACTGAGGGTTGGTTTCGGTTGTTCAGAGGATTTTGGGGAGATAAGAGGGAGGATTTTAAGGTTATGAAGGAAGAGTTGGTGCCGAATTGAATTCCTTTTTGCTCTCTCAAATTTTCGGCTGGGGTTTGGTTTTCTCCTCATTTTGGCTTCTGTCAATTGTTTTTCCATTCTTCAAGGCCGAATATTGCTAAGGGTTCCAACTAGTTTCTCTCTTTTTTCTTCTTTTCTGACTTCGTTCTTCCCTAAGGCAATCGTTTCCTTGCCCCCATTGTTTCCCAATTTTCTCTTCTTCTTCTACCCTACTAACAAACGTTCTCTTCTTCCTTTCTTTGGCCGAACCTTCTCCCTCCTTCCATTTTTCCTTTGCATTTCTTTTAGCCGATTTATTCTTTTGCTTACACTCAACTCCTAATTCTGTGGGTTCGGTAAGTTTCGGTGAGTGCTAACTTTGACTTTTCTTTTTAGAATATCATTTAAGAGGGGTTTTGTTGTTGGTAGGAATAATTCAGCGGACTGGTGATCTTTAATTGGCGTGTGAAGTGTGCAAAACCCCGTTGGTGCGTGTGAAAGTAACGTTTGTGAATTTAGTATTTAGGTTTGATTGTGTGTTTTGATTTAGTGCAACTTTAAGCGATTAAGTGGCATTATTTTGGCTAAATGAAGGTTCTAGGGTGCTCGTGGTTCTCGGTTTAACGGCGTTAGCGAAGGGTCTTCTTCGGCGGTAAATCAAGCTAATACTGTTAACAATTGTCAAGACCTGTGAATTAAACTGCTAATCGGTTCTGAATGACCTTTGATAGGTATTCGGGCTTAGGGAGTGTTTCGACATCGAATTCGTGATAGGTGTGTGTAAACACTGTTCTACAATCGGAATTGACAAAAAGCCGAAAAGTGTAAATCGTCGACTCCACACGGGCGTGCGACTGCCTGTGTGGTAGGCTGTGTGACTAAACATGGGTGTGTGATCGACGAGGCCGGCCATGTGTGATTTCATGGGCCGAGCCGAACTAGGCTGTTTGGGCCCTACACGAACGAACCATACGGGTGTGTAGAAATTATTGGGCCAGGCTGTGTAAACCACACGGCCAAAGCCATTATAAGCCGTGTGGGCCACACGGGTGTGTAGGCCCCACATGGGCTAGCAACATGGGCTCGTGGGCCTATTTTCATTGTTTGACTGCTAAGGTTGTACGGGTCACCCGAGTCGACTGTGGACCTGCTGTTGGGTCGATAATTAACTGAATGAATGTTATGCCTTTGTGTGATATATATATATGTATATGTATATGTATATGTACATATAAGGCTATATTTTAGCATGCTATGTAGATTGCACTGATTACATACACGATACTATGATATGACATGATTGCATGATGCATTGCATGGGGAGGGGTTGTTATTGACCGGAGGAAGTATATTGAAAGGCTTCGAGCCTAAATTAGTGGCAGCCCAGCTGCATATCACCATATAGTGCCGCATTCAGTACTCTCTGGAGTGTAGGGATGGGTGGGTCGATTATATCCCCACATGGAGTGTAGGGTTGGACGGAGATAGAGTGTAGAGGCTGGATGGGTAGGACTTGTATATTGTTTCATATGATACTGCACTGATTAATGTTACTGTAACAAGCCAAGGCCAAGCACATGACTGTTCTGTACTGAGATTGGCTAAAGCCCAAACTGAAATTGTCACTGATACTGAAAAAAGGGCTTAGGCCCAGACTGTGTTTGTTCCCTGTCTGTTCGCTATTATGGGATTACACATTGAGTTTTCATAAACTCACCCATCTGTTTTAACTGTATAGGTAATCCGCAGTTATAGGTGGATCGGTGCAACGGAAGACTCAGCGGTGGCCATACGACCTATCTAATTCGATTTAGTATTTTATAATTTCAACTTAATTTTGGGGTATTTTATTGTAATAAGGGCCTTTGGATTTATATTTTTAATTTGGGATTTTATGGCTGTTTTGGTTTATAACTGCTAGCAGTAGGAAAAGCCGCGAGTTTTCAGAAAGACAAATGTTTTATCAAAATTTCTCAAATACGCAATCGATTTAAAAGCTTTCGCAATAAACGTCGCTTTGAAAATTAATAACGTTTTTAAAAATAAATAACTTTTCAATGATTCATGCTTTAAAAATGAACGACCCGTTTTTTACTCATTATTGAATAACACAAAATGATTAAATAGAAATGAGGATTTCAATGACACATATTTTACGAAAAATACTTCAATGTGACATCGCCGAATTCGGCCATAATGTCTAGGCCGGGTTTGGGGTGTTACATTTAGTGGTATCAGAGCCAGGTTGCAAAGCTCGTCTGTGGATTGGATTTTAAAACTTGAAATTCTAAATAACTGCTTTCAAATGATTTGAATGTTTTGAAATGTTTTACTGAATGTGTGGCACATCGAGTCTCCGACGCCGATCCTATAAGTTCTCTATAAAAACTGCATTATGATTGTGACTGAAACTGTTATATGTTCTAAATTGAAACTGCTATAGGTAGTATATCCTACGACTACTATAGATAGACTATACTAAAAACACTTAATATAGTGTATACTGAGACTGTAGCAAAACTGTTAAGCCGATTTACGAAAACGTACACTGAATTATTATACTACTTTGCATAAAACTTTGATTAACAAATACTAAAACTGTAAACTAATCTACATAAAACTATTAATACAGATAACATGAGATTAGACAATGAGCACTAGAGGTACTCGCGGACGGGGTAAAAGAGGCCGTGGTCGAGGCCATAGTGGTGCTCAAGCTGGGTCCTCGTCATCTGGCCACATACCTAATTTGGAAACTAGTGAGACACCGGCTTCACCTGTGACTGAGACTGGGTCTCATGATCAAACGGCTAGGGACGACGCACTGTCTCAAACCATGTTAAGAATTTTGGAGAGGGTCGTTAGGACCAATACTGGAGTTGGAGGCCACGAATCGGTTACGAAACGACTCTAGTCCAATGGAGCCAAGATTTTTAGGGGTATTACTGGAGTTGCCCCTAATGTGGCTGAGTACTGGATAGAGGCCACAGAGAGAATTATGGACAACCTGGACTGCACCCCCGAGCAAAAATTAAAGGGTGATGTATCACTGCTACAAGATAAAGCATATCAATGGTGGCTCACTGTAAAAGAGGGCACTCAGCCCGAACAACTGACCTGGGAATTCTTCAAATCTGCCTTCCAGGGAAAATACGTGAGTGCTAGTTATGTGGATGCCCGGAGGAGAGAGTTTTTAAATCTGACTCAGGGGGATAGATTAGTAGCCGAATATGAGGCCGAGTTCTTAAGGCTGAATCGCTATGCAATAGGTATGATGGCGACTGAGTACGAGCGATGTGTTCACTTTGAGGAAGGCCTTAGAGATAGCTTAAGAGTTCTGATAGCTCCACAAAGGGAGCGATACATTGCTGCACTAGTGGATAAGGTAAAGATCACTGAAGATGTTAAGCGCACTAAGCGCCAGAACCATGAGGAAGAGAGGGAAAGGAATAGGAGGGATTCAGAGCCCTCGGGTTTCATTCTGAGGCCTAAGAAAAAGGCCAGAGTGGATGGGCCGGTGAGAGTTGGGGCCCCTATGGTTGCTACTAGTCAATAGCTTTGTACCAATTGTGGGAGATGCCATCAGGGAGAGTGCTAGAAAAGAACTGGGGCATGTTTGAGGTGCAGTTCATTAGAGTACAGTATTAGAAAGTGTCCACGGAGGCTTGATCAGATGCAAGCTCCTAGATTGGGTACCGCACAGCCGTCGAAGGGTGGTAATGGGTTGGGCCGTGGGTAAAGAGCACCGAGCAGAGGTGCTAATCAAACTGAAGCGAGGCAGCCGAATCTGGTATATGCTGTACGTCGCCAAGAGGAGTGAGATGCTCCGAATATCATCATGGGTATATTCTTAATTTTTAATGTACCTTATACTGCATTGATAGATATAGGATCAACTCATTCCTATGTTGCCTTCTCTGTTACTAAAAAGTTGGGGATTCCGGTTGAGAGTACTCCGAGTGAAATTACGGTATTAAGTCCATTGGGGCACCCCGTTCGGGTTAATAAGTTATTTAGAGACGTCCCTTTAGAGGTACAAGGAGTTATTTTTTTGGTCGATCTAATGGAACTCCCTTTTGGAGAATTCAATCTGATATTGCTCATGGATTGTGCCACTAAATGGGTGGTATTGAGAACGGAGGAGGACAACGAAGTAGTTGTAATTGGGGAACGTCGGAACTACTTGTCAAATGTGGTTTCCTCATTGAAGGCCGAAAAGTTGGTTCTTAAGGGATGTGAGGCGTATCTGGCCTACAATAGTGTTTCAGATTCTGGGGATTCTTCTGTTAGAGAAATTAGAACGATTAAAGACTTTCCAGACATCTTCCCTGAAGAGCTACATGGGTTACTTCCAAACCGTGAAGTTGAGTTTGGGATTGAGCTCCTTCCTGGTACAGCTCCGGTGTCCATCGCCCCTTATAGAATGGCACCGAAGGAGCTTGTGGAGCTTAAAGCTTAAATCCAAGAGTTACTGGATCGTGGGTTCATCCGCCCTAGTGTGTCTCCATGGGGAACACCAATTCTATTCATAAAAAAGAAATATGGATCCATGCGTTTGTGTATTGATTATCGGCAACTCAACAAGTTGACCATCAAGAATAAGTACCCCCTGCCGAGGATAGACGACCTGTTTGATCAGTTCCAAAGAGCTGTAGTTTTCTCTAAAATTGACCTCCGATCTGGGTACCATCAGTTGAGACTTAAGGAGGCTGATGTATACAATACTGTGTTTAGGACTCGCTATGGGCACTACGAGTTCTTAATAATGCCGTTTGGATTGACGAATGCACAATCAACCTTTATGGATCTGATGAATCAAGTGTTCCAGCCTTATCTAGATCAGTTCGTGGTAGTATTTATTGATGACATTCTGGTGTATTCAAAGACTGATGATGAACATGATGAACATCTCCAAGTGGTTTTGTAGATTTTGAGGGAGAAGCAACTGTACGCCAAGCTCAGTAAGTGTGAGTTTTGGTTAAAAGAAGTAACATTTCTGGGCTATGTGGTATCTGCTGAGGGGATTAGGGTCGATCCTCCAAAGATTGATGCTGTCTTGGACTGGAAGCAGCCTAGGACTGTATTGGAAATTCACAGTTTTTTGGGACTGGCTGGGTACTATCGATGATTTGTAGAGGGCTTTTCTATTATTGCGGCACCCCCTGACTAAGCTACTACGTAAGGGTGTACCGTTTCACTGGACTGATTCACAGCAAAAGATCTTTGAGAAGTTCAAGATCGTACTGACTAAAGCCCCTATTCTGATACAGCCAGTGCCTGAAAAAAAGTTTACTCATATGTTAGTTTAGGATGTGTGTTGATGCAAGAGGGTAAGGTGGTTGCGTACGTGTCTCGACAACTTAAGACTCATGAGGCAAATTATCCGACATATGACTTGGAGTTGGCCGCAGTGGTATTCGCACTAAACATCTGGAGACATTACTTGTATGGTGAGAAGTGTATCAATTACACTAATCACAAGAGTCTCAAATATCTACTCACTCAGAAGGAGTTAAACCTTAGGCAGCATAGATGGATTGACCTCCTAAAGGATTACGACTGTATGATTGAATACCATCCTGGTAAGGCCAATGTGGTGGCCGATGCACTGAGCTGAAGGGCTATGACTGATTTGAGAGCGATGTTTGCTCGTCTCAGTTTATTTGATGATGGTAGTTTGTTGGCTGAACTCCAGGTTAAACTGATGTGGATCGAGCAGAATAAGGGTAAACAGTTGGAGGATAAGTCACTAGGTCTTCAATTCCGATAGATTGAGAGTGGTAATACATCAGGTTTTGGATTGAATAGCGAAAGGGTTATCTGTTTCCATGGGAGAGCCTGTGTACCGAATGATGCCGAGTTAAGGCAGTCTATACTGCGAGAGGCGCGTGGTAGCCCTTATGCTATGCATCTTGGCGGGAACAATATGTACTGAGACCTTCGTGAGCTATACTGGTGGCCAGGTCTTAAACGAGGTGTTACCAATTTTGTGAGTAAATTCCTAACATGTTAAGGCTGAGCATCAGCTACCCTCAGGTTTACTGCAGCCAGTTAAAATACCGCTTTGGAAGTGGGAAAGAGTGACTATAGATTTTCTAAGTGGGTTGCCCTTAACGCCTACTAAGAAAGATTCAGTGTGGTCATCGTGATCGATTAACCAAGTCTACCCATTTCATACCGGTTTGTACGGATTACTCTTTGCAGAAGCTGGCTAAACTGTACGTGTCTGAGATAGTGAGACTGCATAGGGTACCGGTGTCGATAATATCTGATAGGGATCCCCACTTCACGTCTCGGTTCTGGAAGAAGCTACATGAAGCTCTGGGTACAAGGTTGGACTTCTGTACTACGTTCCATCCTCAGACAGATGGTCAATCTGAGAGAGTGATTTAGATACTGGAGGATATGTTAATGAGTTGTGTAATTGACTTCCGAGGCAGTTGGGAGGAGTTTTTCCATTGGCAGAGTTCGCTTACAACAACGGTTACTAGTCTAGCATACAGATGGCACCTTTCGAGGCGCTCTATGCTTGTAAGTGTCATACTCCCTTGTGTTGGACTGAGTTGGGCGAGTGACGTGTTCTGGGCCCTGAACTGGTTTATTATACTGAGGATAAGGTCAGGTTGATTCGGGATCGACTTAAGGAGACATCTGATAGACAAAAGTCATATGCAGATATGAAGCGTCGAGAGGTATTCTGTGGGGGACTTCGTGTTTCTCAAGGTCTCACCATGGATAAAGATACTGAGATTTGGTTGTAAAGAAAAATTGAGCCCTAGATTTATTGGGACTTATCATATACTGAGACGAGTAGGACCAGTTGCCTACCAGTTAGAGCTACCTCCAGAGTTGGAACAGATTAATGATTTATTCCACGTCTCCAGGCTGAGGCGCTATCGCTCTGATCCCATGCTTGTTATTCCTATTGAGGAAATCGAGGATAGGTCAAATCTAAGGATAGGTCAAATCTAACCTTCTAGGAGGAGCCGGTATAGATATTAGACCACGATGTAAAAGTTATGAGAAGAAAGTCCATCCCACTGGTTAAGTTTCGTTGGTGTAATCATAGTTCTGAGGAGGCCACATGGGAGCCAGAGGATGCAATGCGGCAGCAATATCCTCATCTTTTCTGATCAGATAAAATTTTGAGGCCGAAATTTTCTTTAGAGTGGTAGAGTTGTAACGCCCCAAAAAACTTTAATATTTATTTTGAATGTTTATGACACAAATGTGTATCTGCTTCAGTGGTTATGTGTTCTGGAAGTGTCTGAGAAGTCATGTGTTCAAGCCTTAGCTTGGGAAAAATTTTGTTTTTATTTGAATAAACCCCTATCTTTAGATAGTAGGCTTATAAATAAATACTGGTAATATATGTTAGAATAGGCCTGCTGGTCTGGCAGTTAAGTGGGGAGCTTATGGGCAGGAGGTCTAAGGTTCGAGTCTTTTCGCAAAACAAGGAGGAACTTATTTTATTGCTTGTGTCGTGTTGGTATTTTAGTCCAGCCAAATTACTGAAGAGTTTGACTGAGGGTTGGTTTCGGTTGTTGAGAGGCTTTTGGTGAGATAAGAGGGAGGATTTTAAGGATATGAAGGGAGAGTTGGTACCGAATTGAATTCCTTGTTGCTCTCTCAAATTTTCGGCTGGGGTTTGGTTTTCTCCTCATTTTGGCTTCTGTCAATTGTTTTTCCATTCTTTAAGGCCGAATATTGCTAAGGGTTCCAATTAGTTTCTCTCTTTTTTCTTCTTTTCTGGCTTCGTTCTTCCCTACAACAATCGTTTCCTTGCCCCCATTGTTTCCCGATTTTCTCTTCTTCTTCTACCCCACTAACAAACATTCTCTTCTTCCTTTCTTTGGCCAAACCTTCGCCCTCCCTCCATTTTTCCTCTACATCTCTTTTAGCCAATTCATTCTTTCGCTTACACTCAACTCCTAATTCCGTGGGCTCGGTAAGTTTCGGTGAGTGCTAACTCTGACTTTTCTTTTTAGAATATCGTTTAAAAGGGGTTTTGTTGTTGGTAGGAATAATTCAGCAGACTGGTGATCCTTATTGGCATGCGAAGTGTGCGAAACCCCGTTAGTGTATGTGAAAGTAACGTTTGTGAATTTAGTATTTGGGTTTGATTGTGCGTTTTGATTTAGCGCAACTTGAAGCGATTAAGTGGCGTTATTTTGGCTAAATGAAGGTTCTAGGGTGATCGTGGTTCTCGGTTTAACGGTGTTAGCGAAGGGTCTTCTTCGGCAGTAAGTCAAGCTAATACTGTTAACGATTGTTGAGACCTGTGAATTAAATTGCTAATCAGTTCTGAATGACCTTTGATAGGTATTCGGGCTTAGGGAGTGTTTCGACATCGAATTCGTGACAGGTGTGTGTAAACACTATTCTACAATCGGAAATCGGTAAAAAGCCGAAAAGTGTGAATCGTCGACTCCACATGCGAGGCCAAATTGTATATAGACTTACCTCGTATTTGTATATAGACTTACCTCAATCTGCCAAATTATCAACTCAAACACATTTATTTGTATATAGACTTATCTAGTATGGAAAAGAACGGAAACGAACGACTATTCTACTACTTTCGACTTTCCCCAATCTAATTTCGTTTTCTTTGGTTCTTGATCTATACAGATTCAAATTTAACTCTTTTATTCACCAAAACATTCAATTCAATCCATAAACACATATTTAGGGCATTTTATAAATTAGCCCTCACATTTTCACATTTTGGCATTTAAGTCCCTATTTCATAAAATCACCAAATACACATAATTTCATTTTACCCAAGCTAGGCCGAATGTTACTACACTTCATATACACCCATATAATTCATTTATTTTACATTTTAGCCTCTCAATTTACACTTTTCTCAATTTAATCCTTAATTGACATTTTTGTCAAAAATCACTTTACAAAACATGTACATCAAACACCAAGCTTTCATAATTCATTATCAAAGACCATAAAACTCATGAATTCATCAATGGCAACTTTCAAAATTATCAATACTTTCAAAAATTGAGGCATGGGCTATCTAATATACGAAGCAACGATCACAAAAACATAGAAATTATCAAAAACCGAACAAAATCATACCTTAATTAATACTTAGAAGTGCCGAACCCTAAGCTTGAAGATGACTCTTTTTCTTTTCTTATTTTAGGCAAGAACAAGATGATAATGGCCTATTTTCATGTTTTTGTTATAATTATATAACTTATTATCTAATTTACAAATTTGACCTTTAATAAAAATATATAATAACACATAATGATTGGTCATTAATGTCTATTCCCACCTCCATGGTCTATTTGTATAATAAGGACTTCACATTAATAAGCCATGTCAATTTAGCATACATATCAAGCAGCTCACAACTTTTGCATTTTCTCCATTTAGTCCTTTTTGCAAATTAAACAGACAAACGGATAAATTAAATGACGGAAATTTCACACATATCAATTCACATGCTATAAACACAGAAAATAATATTAAAATATTTTTTGACTTGGATTTGTGGTCCCAAAACCACTATTCTGACTAGGGTCTAAACCAGATTCTTACAACTCTCCCACCTTAGGGATTTTCGTCCTCGAAAATCTTACCGTTGAACAGATTCAAATATTGTTGTCTCATAACATCTTCGGGCTCCCACGTAGCCTCTTCAACACCGTGTCGATGCCACATTACTTTTACTAACAAAATTTTCTTATTTCGTAATTCTTTAATCTCACGAGCTAAGATACGAATCGGTTCTTCTTCATAAGTCATATCGGACTGAATCTCTATCTCAGAAAGAGAAATCACATACGAGGGATCGGATTTGTATCATCGAAGCATCGATACATGAAACAAATTATGAATCTTTTCTAACTTAGATGGTAGCGACAATCTATATGCAACTGGCCCGATACGCTCAATGATCTCATACGGCCCAATGAATCTCGGATTCAATTTGCCTTTTTTGTCGAATCGAAGTATTTTCTTCCACGGTGACACTTTCAAAAACACTTTATCCCCGATTTCAAACTCAATATCTTTACGTTTCAAGTCTGTGTACGACTTCTGACGGTCTGGCGCGGCTTTTAGACTATCGCGAATCACTTTCACTTTCTGTTTAGTCTCTTTGATCAAATCAATTCCGTATATCTTATTCTCACTGAGCTTATTCCAATACAAAGGTGTTTGATATTTGCAACCGTACAAAGCCTCATAAGGTTCCATTTTGATACTCGATTGAAAGCTATTATTATACGCAAATTCAGTTAGTGGTAAATATCGTTCCCATGTACCTTCAAACTCAAGAATACAACATCTCAACATATCCTCGAGTATCTGAATGATTTGTTCGGACTGACCATCTGACTACAGATGGAAAGCAGTGCTGAAATGTAATTTTGTACCTAATGCATCTTGTAGTTTCTTCCAAAACCGTGATGTGAATCTCGGATCTCTATCCGAAACAATATAAATAGGTACTCCATGCAATCTCACAATCTGAGAAATATACAACTCAGCAAGCTTATCAAGTGAATAATCTGTATGAACCGAAACAAAATGAGCTGATTTAGTCAATCTATCCACAATAACCCAGATTGCATCTTTCTTCCTCGGTGACAAAGGGAAACCTGAAACAAAATCCATCGTTACTCTATCCCATTTCCATTCAGGAATCATAATTGGTTGTAAGAAACCAGATGGCACATGATGTTCAGCTTTAACTTGCTGATAGATCAAACATTTCGAAACAAATTCAGAGATATCTCTTTTCATTCCAGGCCACCAATAAAGTTGTTCCAAATCATTGTACATCTTTGTACTTCCCGGATGAACAGATAAGCAACTGCTATGTGCTTCTTTCAATATCAACTGAATCAACTCTAAATTTCTCGGAACACAAATCTGATCTTGGAATCTCAGACAATCATCAACATCAACTCAAAATTCAGAATCAGAGTTCAAATCATACTGAGCTCGTTTTGCTAATATTTCATTATCAATTTTTTGAGCATCACAAATTTGTTGTAAGAACAATGGTCTCATTTTCAATACAGCCAAAATCGAATCATCATCAGACAGCTCTAAATTAGCATTCATCACACGTAGCACAAACAGTGATTTCTGACTCAGAGCATCCGCAACAACATTTGCTTTACCCGGATGATAATCTATCACAAGCTCATAGTCTTTTAGCATTTCTAGCCTCTTCTCTAACGCAAATTTAAATCTTTCTGAGTCATCAGATATTTCAAACTTTTATGATCTGAAAACACATGACATTTTTCACCGAAAATATAGTGGTGTCAAATTTTTATCGCAAACACAATTGCCGCTAACTCGAGGTCGTGTGTAGGATAATCCTTTTCATACGGCTTAAGTTGTCTCGAGGCATAAGCTATAACTTTGCCTTCCTACATCAAAACACATCGTAAACCGTTCAACGAAGCATCACTATAAATCAAAAATTCTTTACCGGATTCTGGTTGTACTAGCACTAGAGCTTTAGTCAATAGAGCTTTCAATCGATCCACACTTTTTTGGCACTTTTCTTCCCACTCGAACTTAACATATTTCTGAAGCAATCTCGTTAACGGAGTTACAATCATCAAAAACCCTTTTACAAACCGTCTATAATAACCAGCAAGTCCTAGAAAACTACGGACTTCAAACACATTTTTCGGAGGCTTCTAGTCCAAAATAGATGAAATTTTACTCGGATTAACTCGGATATCGAATGCTGATACAATATGGCCCAGAAAACTAACTTCATGTAACCAAAACTCACATTTACTAAACTTTGCATACAATTTCTTATCACGCAGAGTTTGTAGCACAATTCTAAAATGTTCAGCATGCTCAGTTTCGTTACGCGAATATTTCAATATGTCGTCAATAAATACAACAACAAATCGATCTAAATACAGTCTAAAAATTCTATTCATCAAATCCATAAAGACAGCAGGAGCATTTGTTAGTCCGAAAGGCATAACTAAAAATTCATAATGCCCGTACCTCGTTCTGAAAGCAGTTTTCGGAATATCTGAATCTTTTACTCGCAACTGATAGTATCCCAATCTCAGATCTATCTTTGAAAACACGGAAGCTCCTTTCAACTAGTTGAACAAACCATCAATTCTGGGAAGAGGATATTTATTCTTGATAGTCACTTTGTTTAACTGACGGTAATCAATGCACATTCTCATGGTGTCATCTTTCTTTTTCACAAACAGAACGGGAGCACCGCAAGGTAGAAACTCGGTCGTGCAAATCCTCTATCGGTCAATTCTTACAACTGATACTTCAATTCTTTCAATTCTGTCAGAGCCATTCTGTACGAAGCTATTGAGATAGGAGTTGTCCCCGACACTAACTCAATGCCAAACTCAACTTCTCGTATCGGAGGTAATCCTGGTAATTCTTCAGGAAACACATCTAGAAACTCATAAACTACAGGCACAAATTCAACTTTCTTTTCTGTCACTTTCGCATCAATCACATATGCAAGATAAGCTTCACAACCGTTTTTCACATAACTCTGAGCTTTCATTACTGATATCACAGCCAGTAACCCATTCAAATCATTAGATACAATCTGAATTATCTTATCATTCTGACATCTCAAATCAATAGTCTTTCATTAGCAATTCACAACAGCATCATGTAAAGTTAGCCAATCCATAGCCAGGATTATAGCAAATTTAACAAAAGGTAATAACATTAGATTAGCCGAAAAACAGATATCTCGAAACATCAACGGACAATTCTTACACACTTTTCCAACCAGGACACTTTTGCCTAAGGGGTTTGATACACTAATTACAAATTTAGTAGACTTTACAGGCAAAGTCTTACTAGATACTAAATTCATGTAAATACGAATGAGTTGATCCTGGGTCTATCAATGCAATCATAGAAGTATCATAAAGAGTAAATGTACCTGTAATAACATTTGAAGACTAAGCTTTCTCATGAGCTCGAATGGCGTAAGCTCTGGCAAGTGCTCTCGCTTCAGATCTCGCAACTGTATCTTTCGTAGCTCTCTAACTACCACTCACATTTCTTGTATTTCTAGGAGGTCTACCCCTAGCTGAAGTGTTATTCAACTTCAAATTCTGTACAATTTCTTGCTCATCAGACTTAGGACAGCCTCGGGTAAAATGAACTAAAGATCCACATTTGAAACAAGCTCGATCCTTTAATCGACAATTGCTTGAATGTCTTTTACCATAATGTCTACATTCAAGTCACTCAGATCTGACATTTCCAACACTTTCAATCGAAGTAGCTAGAGTTCGGAAACTCGAATGTGATCTAGCACAATCTCTGCTCGAATGTCCCACATTAACCTTTGAACGGCTATACTCATCTCAGAATTTCTTTGATGCAGACTGAAATGATTTACTTGAGTATCTCTTTCTCACATCTTTAGCCTCTAATTCAGCTCTTCTTTTATCTTTCCTGAGTTCTTCAGCTTTACATGCTCGATCAAGAAGTACAATAAACTCTTTTTTTTACAGAATTCCAACTAAAAAATGGATATCTTCGTTCAAGTCGTCTTCAAACCTTTTACATATTATTGCTTCAGTCGAGACACATTCTCGTGCATACTGACTCAGTCTCATAAATTCTAGCTCGTATTCTGTAACAGATATACGACCCTGTTTCAATTCAAGGAACTTTTTTCGCTTTTGATCAATAAATCTCTCACTGATATATTTTTTCTGGAATTCTGATTGAAAGAAATCCCAGGTAATTCGTTCTTTCGGAACAACAGAAATCAAGGTTTTCCACCATTGGTAAGCTCCATCTCTCAACAAAGAAATGGCACATTTCACACATTCATCAAGGGTACAGACATCTCATCGAATACTCGAATCGTATTCTCAAGCCAGAACTCAGCTCTCTCAGCATCATCATTAGTGGTAGCACAAAATTCTTCAGCTCCATTCTATCTAGTCTTATCAACCGGAGGTTTATTTAGACGAAGCAAATCTATAACTTGAGGAGCTACAGGAACTTGCGGGGGCGTAGGTTGGGAAACAGCCAAATTCGCTCTAACATACTGAGTGAACCACTCATTCATCATTTGGAAGAAGCTTGTTTAGCTCCTTCCTGACCGCTTGTAACCGGTCTAAAATCAAACGGCGCTGTCCCTTGAGCGGGAACAGGCACATTACTTTCTACATCGTCAGCTACAGCTCGTTCGAGATCTATTTACTATACAGAAAACACATTTTATCTGTCAGGATTCATCGCACTATCACATTTTATATATATGGCATATATAGCTAGACTCTCACATGCTACGTTAGTCCTAGAATCGACAAACCGTAGCTCTGATACCAATCCAATGTAACACCCTTAACCCGTATCCATTGCCAGACTAAGGTTAAGAGGCATTACTAAACATATCGAAACATTTTACTCATTAACACATCATCAATCATGCATCATCATTTCATAAGAATTCACACATATAGTCCATTCAGAAAGTCTACGAGACTTTAAACATGCTTTAGAGAAAGTTTGGGACTAAACCGATCTCATACAAAACTTTTCAGAACTTAGAAATTTTTTATTCAAAACAGGACACATGCCCGTGTGGCTAGGCCGTGTGCCTCACACGGCCGTGCCTTGGACCATGTCTCAACCCATGTGCAAAGCTGGCTTGAATCACACGCCGTGTATCTGGCCCGTGTGCAATGCTGACTTGGGTCACACGGCCTGTCACACGCCCATGTGTCTTACAACAGCCCGATTTAAGGCCTAGTTAGAATAGTGGTTGTGAGACCCCAAATCTGAAGTAGAAATATGTGTTTTATGATGTTTATGAGGCTTATGATATGTTTGCATGATTATGTGAAAATTTCATGAGGAAATTTTATTAATTAGTGAACAATTTGTCCATTAGGACTAAATTGAAAAAAAGTGGAAAATGTGAGATTCTAGAAGATTTAAGTATGAAATAGCATTAGAAAAATTACTAGAGGTCCTTATTTAGCAATTAGACCATTATATGTTAAGATGGACAAGGGCATTAAGGGCATTTTTGTCATTTGGTTAATTAATGAATTAAAAGGGAAAAACAAGTCAAAAATGGTGTCCATCTTCTCTAAGCTTGGCCGAAAATCACAAGAGCACCATAGCTAGGGTTTCTTCAACTTCCAAGCTTGATAATAAGTGCATCCTAGCCTTGTTTTTAATGTTCTTCGTATTTTTGGGATCCTCGTAGCTCGATTTAGCTATTTCTAGCTATATTTTGAGCTAGGGTTTATGTTAAAAATTTTACCCATGTATGACATGCATATATTTTGATAATTTATGGAAGAATATGAAAGTTTGATGCATGATAAACATCCTTTTTCTAAGTGATTTTCATGAGAAATTCATGAAAAGGACTAAATTGTAAAAGTCATGAAAATGGTTAGACATGAGTGAAATATTGGAAATTAGGGGCTATTGTAGTTAAGAGAATGATTCGGCTAGGCTTAAGATATAAGAAAGTTGAATAAAAATCATTTTACGAGCCTAGGGGTAAAAGTGTAATTATGTGAAAGCTTAGGGACAAAATCATAAATTTTCCAAAGTATGATTCATGGGTCAATTTAGTCAATGTGAGTATTAAACAAGTGAAATTATTGTTATAGATCAAGAAACATGAAGCCCAGACCGAAACCGAGGCAAGAACAAGGTTGTGGACTAAATCGAATATCTACATACATTTTGAGCACCGAGGTAAGTTTGTGTGAAATTAAAGCTACATAATGTTATTATGTTTTTTTATTTACTTTATATTATGAGAAATGCATATTATTTCCATGAAGTCGATTAATGATGTCTTGATGAGATTATAATGAGATAATGTTTAGTTGAAGTCCCGATTGAACATTCGCAATAACAAGGATACCTATGTCACAACATGAGATAAGGAAGGTCCCGTATAAGACCATGTCTAGGGCATGGCATCGGCACCGAATAAGGAAGGTCCCGTATAAGACCATGTTTGGGATATGGCATTGCAACCGAATAAGAAAGGTCCCGTATAAGACCATGTCTAGGACATGGCCTCGGCACCAAAGGAAGATCTCGTGTAAGACCATGTCCGGGACATGGCATCGACATCGAGATATGATATCCCATGTAAGACCATATCTGGGATATGGCATCGGCATCGAGATGTGACCCCATGTAAGACCATATCTGGGATATGGCATTGGCATCGTGATACAGGTATGATGAGATTGAGTATCCACCGATATTTCAAATAGTTCAACGGGCAAAGAGCTAAGTTTATGTACCAATGATAAAGAGTTAAGTTTATGTTTAAATAGTATAAAAGTGCTAAAGTTATGTGATGAAGTAATACAGGTACCCATAAGTAACTTACGAGAAATGAATGCAAAATGTGATATGTAAATTGGTAAAAGTATGCATGAGTAAGTTATGTTGATGTGTTTGAGAAATTGTGTATTATTCAATATGATGAATGGATGCTATTATAAGTCTTATTGTTGCTATTTATTTCATGAAAACTCACTAAGCTTCATGCTTACCCCTCTCCTTTCCCTTTTTCCTTGTAGTATCGCCAAGCTAGCTCGGGGATCATAGGACGTCGGAGTTTCGGATCACACTATCAACCATTCTTTTGGTATAGTAAAGTTGATTTATTTTGGGTATGGCATGTATAGGAACTTGGTCATTTTGTTATGTCATATTTGTTAGCCAAAGTGTTGGCTATTAATGCCTTTCAATTCATTTTGTAAATGGCCATTGGGAATTGGCCAATACTTATTAAGTTTATATACATATCCAATGATGATGATGATGTTCATGATATGCAAGTTCATGTAATTAATTGAATAAAATGTGAAGTGTATGCATGATGAATTAGTGATTCTTCATAGTGTATTATTGCTATGTTTGTGTTGCTTGTGGTGGTATAGGTGTGTTTGTTTTTCAGGGTGGCAATTGGCTTGGTACATAGCATTCTAATTGTCCACACGGGTAGACACACGGTCAACCCCATGGGTGTGTTGATAGGCCGTGTGTCCCCTGCATCAAATTTGCGAGACTTAGATTCGTCACACGAGCCAGCACACGGGCGTGTGACTAGGCCATGTGCCCTTAAGAGTTTGCTGACATCATAAACAGAATACCAAGGTATTTACACACGGGTGAGGACATGGGCGTGTCTAGGCCGTGTGAGAGACACAGGCGTGTGCCAGGCCGTGTGAAAACCCCTGTAGGTTCGAATTACAAAAATAAACTCCACACGGGCTAGGAACATGGGCGTGTGTGACCACACGGCTTGCCCACACGAGCGTGTCCCATTTCCCACGGGCGTGTGGCCCTGTTTTAAGCAAAAATTTTCTAAGTGCGCAAAAGTTTCCGGTTTAGTCCCGAACCATTCTGTATGTTTGTTTAGGGTCTTGTAGACCCATAATAGGGACGTTCTGAATAGGAATGAAAAAGTTTTATGTTGAAATGAAATTTTATGGCCTGATGTTATATGTTGAGCAAGTTAAGTTCGGTAATGCCTTGTATCCGATTCCGGCATTGAATATGGATAAGGGGTGTTACATGTCTGGCCCGTGTGCAAGTCTGACTTACCTTGAATTGAAATAGTGAAGAACACGGTCGGGACACAGGCCCATGTGTTCAATCGTGTGGGAAATTATAGGCCATTTGCAAGGCCAAATTGCAACCCATTTTGGGTCATACCTACAAGCATCACACAAGCATCAAATTATAACCTTAAAGCAACCAAAACATACCAAATTTTGCATCACATAGCATGAACTATATTCACCCATAGTCAAGTCACATTCATTAACAAGCCACATCACATGGCTACATATATTTACATATTTCAAAACATAGCCTAAGTTCTCTAGCCTATACATGCCATACTTCAAAATGCACATTCTCAAAAGGTACCAAAATATAGTTTGATAGTGTGGTGATGACCCTAAAGAATCCCCGAGCTCCCAGTAGCTTCGATAATCTATAAAACAATACAAAGACGCACAAAGTAAGCTTTCAAAAGCTTAGTAAGCCATATAAAAATAAACTTATCACATAGAACATTTATAAACCATTTCATTCATATAGACTATAGCATAACACAATAGAAATTTTCATACTTCTCATTTGGCTCAATAGTTCTCGACCATTTGCTTACAAACATATCACATTTCCATGTAGCTCATTTAATCGTAGCACATTTGTATATAACACATATTATTTCAATATTCTCACTCACATTTTCACATATACTTACCTTTCATATTCAAACGTACCTGCATTGGATACATATTTCACATAGTCATTCATTTCTCAAAATGCCCGTTGAACCATTCAGAACCAAATAGGATACTCGGATAGTCAGAAAACTCGTACAATGCCAACATCCCAGACGTGGTCTTACATGTAATTTAATATCGATGCCTCTGTCCCAGACAGGGTCTTACACGAAATCATATACGATGTCAATTTCCCAGACATGGTCTTCCACGTAAATCTCAAATCAATGCCAATGTCCCAGACGTGGTCTTACATGATAACACATACCGGAATCTTATGTCATGACATTCGTATCCTAACTATTCCTAAGGTTCGTACGGGACTTTTCGGACCTTAACACATTGTCGAAACTTTCTCGGATTTCATATATGCACCGTCCACGATCATTCATCACAATTCAATTTCATAAAAGTATGAATAAATCAACTCAAACACATTTATTTGTATATAGACTTACCTCGTATGGAAAAGAACGGAAACGAACAACTATTCTACTATTTTCGACTTCCCCTGATCTAATTCTGTTTTCTTTGGTTCTTGATCTATAAACATTCAAATTTAACTCTTTTATTCACCAAAACATTCAATTCAATCCATAAACACATATTTAGGGCATTTTATAAATTAGCCCTCACATTTTCACATTTTGACATTTAAGTCCATATTTCATAAAATCACCAAATACACATAATTTCATTTTACCCAAGCTAGGCCGAATGTTACTACACTTCATATAAACCCATATAATTCATTTATTTCACATTTTAGCCTCTCAATTTACACTTTTCTCAATTTAATCCTTAATTGACATTTTTGTCAAAAATCACTTTACAAAACATGTACATCAAACACCAAGCTTGCATAATTCATTATCAAACATCATGAAACTCATGAATTCATCAATGGAAACTTTCAAAATTATCAATACTTTCAAAAATTGAGGCATGGGCTAGCTAATATACGAAGCAACGATCACAAAAACATAGAAATTATCAAAAACTGAACAAAATCCATACCTTAATTAATACTTAGAAGTGTCGAACCCTAAGCTTGAAGATGACTCTTTTTCTTTTCTTATTTTCAGCAAGAACAAGATGATAATGGCCTAATTTCATGTTTGTGTTATAATTATATAACTTATTATCTAATTTACAAATTTAACCTTTAATAAAAATATATAATAACACATAATGGTTAGTCATTAATGTCTATTCCCACTATCCATGGTCTATTTGTATAATAAGGACTTCACATTAATAAGCCATGTCAATTTAGCATATATATCAAGTAGCTCACAACTTTTACATTTTCTATAATTTAGTCCTTTTTTGCAAATTAAGCACACAAACGGATAAATTAAATCACGAAAATTTCACACATATCAATTCACATGCTATAAACACGAAAAATAATATTAAAATATTTTTCTGACTCGGATTTGTGAAATCAAAACTACTATTCTGACTAAGGTCTAAACCGGACTGTTACACGAAACCACTATTTCGATTTAGCTAAAATCGGGCTCTTACACTATCAGTATAGGATAGTGGCGTAGTCATAGTTATGAAAGGTTTAAATATTTGCTGGACTAAGTTTGTCTACGCTATGTAGTGATGAAATTTGAGTTATCTAGTATTTGCCATATCTGAATAGTTTAACGTCTCGTTCTGAGGTTATCTAGAATCTGAATTGATTGTCAAATTGGGTGTTCTCGTATTTTGTAACGTGGTCATCTGAAGTTCCTCTAGATGATTTGGTACGTTTCATTATCAGTATTAGTTATGATTTGGGGTTGATTCAAGATATGATCTGATAGGTAATCTGTTAGTTACCAGATTCAGCATGAGATTCTAACAATGTAACACCCCAAACTCGGCCTAGACGTTATGGCCAAATCTGGCGTGTCACATTGAAGTGTTTTTCGAAAACCATGTTTTCATTGAAAACCCTTCTTGAAATTTAAACTTGTACAAAACCCCAGTTTGCGTTTGTTTATTTTCAATTGTAGTTTATTAAAAGTTATTCACTTTTAAAACGTTATCACCTTTAAAACCTTATTTTGCGGAAGCTTAATTTAAAAAAATGATTTACGAAAACGTGATATTTAAAAATTGAGTTACGAAAACGTAGTGTTTGAAAATAGTTATTGTTTTGGAAACCGTGTTCTACTTCTAGTAGATACAAATCACAAACAATAAATCCCAAATTTAAAATCCAGAAATTATAAAGGCCTTATTACAACCCGAATCAAAATCAAAGTGCTTAAGTAAATGAGCAAAACAGAAGTGCAGTTGTGTGGCCCTCTCTGAGTCCCTCGCAGCTCCAAACCATCTAACGCTGGGGATTACCTGAAAGGTTAAAAACGGGGTGAGTTTATGAAAAACTCAGTGTGTAATCCCCTTATTAAAGAGACAGTCAGTATACAGAAACAGAATCAGTCTGGGCCTGAGCCCTTTAACTGTAACAATACAGTTCAGTCAGAGTATATGTGGGCCAAAGCCCAAAACAATATCATTTGGGTCACAACCCATAACAGAATCAATTGGGCTTAGCCCATCACAGTAACAGTCTCAATATGAATGATGCATGATGCATGCAAACCCATCCAACCCTGCACTTGCCTCCGTCCTACCCTGTACTACCTGTGGGGAACAAATCACCCACACCATCCCTACACTCCATTTGTTTGCACCAGTTGCAGCACTAACCGAAATCGCAGCAAAGCTGCTAGTATATATGCGACTTTAAGCTTTTAGTAACGGTCTCATAATTGGCACATAGCCATCGATAACTATAATAAGATCGGCATATAGCCATCAGCTACGGTAATATAATCGGCACACAGTTATGGGTAAGTATGATCGACATAAAGTCATCAATAATTACAATCGGCACACAGCCATGGATAAATATGATCGACACAAAGTCATAATCAAGACGGCACAGAGCCATAATTAGGTTGACACAGAGCCATAATCAGATTAACTAGCTTAAAGCCATCAATAGATCCATAGCCGTCTCGTGTGCCCGTGCGACCTTAGCAGATCATTATTGGGTCCACAGTCGTATCGTGCGACCCCTGCGACCCTATCAGAACAGTACTTCCTCCCTAACCAATACCCCAACCCCATGCAGTATGTCATGTATGCAGAATGTCTGGCCCACAAATCATCATATCATTCACAATTAAGTCAATCAAAACATAGTCATACAATCACAGTCAAATCATAGCACAGGTCAATCATTTACCCTCGAGGGGCAAAATAGTCATTTACCCTACGAGGGCATTACGTTCATTTTATCCTATAAGGGCATTATGGTTATTTTACCCTACAGGGGCATTACAGTCATTTTACCCTACAGGGGTATTACGATCATTTTACCCTACAGGGGCATTACGGTCATTTTACCCTACAGGGGCATTACGGTCATTTTACCCTACAGAGGTATTTTGGTCATTTTACCCTATAGGGGTATTTCGATCATTTACCCTATGGGGGCATTTCGGTCATTTTACCCTATGGTGGTATTTCGGTCATTTACTCTATGGGGGTTTTTCGGTCATTTACCCTATGGGGGTATTTCAATCATTTTACCCTATGGGGGTATTTCGGTCATTTACCCTATGGGGGTATTTCGGTCACTTTACTTATTTTGGGGTCTCGATGCAGATAGCAACCTCTCCGAAGGTCTATAGTCGCCTCGAGCAACACAGATAACCAAAATAGTCATAAGGGTATAAATGGGCCCAAGGCCCATTATTCAGCCCACGTGGGCCCACACGCTCGTATGGCCCATTTAGCCCAAATTCAGTCACGGCTAAGCGAACTACACAGCCCAGTCTAGTATTTGCCACTTATCGTGGATTTCATCCGTGTGGAGCCCACGAGCCCATTGGGCCCACACGGCCCATTTTGGCTAAACAAGGCCCATATTGACTCAAGAGCACGAGAACACTCGTGGTGGCCTCTACAGTCAAACGCCCATGTTTCGTGGGCTCGGTTCACCACACGAGCGTTCGCACGCCCATGTGGCCTCAATTGCTGTATTTTCGGCTTTTTGGCTTTTGTCGTGCTACAGTCAGATCAGGGTGTGTACACACCTGTTTGTGAACACTTGCAAAAACTCTTGTGCACCAGCCTACATTCATCACATTTCTCCATCAGTCCCTTTTGAACAATACCAATACTTAATAAATCTTTTCACTATTATACTAATCAAAGAGACTCTTAACCCCTACCTTGATCAATCAACAAAAGGCCACACTCTTATTCCGTTGCCAGAGATTATCCACTAGGCCTTAGGGAAACCCTGCATAAGAATCGGATCTTATCAAACACCCATTCAAACGAATAGTTTAAGCTAAATGAGTCCTCACTTACTGGCAGCGCAAAGTCAATCGTTGAAGAGAAAAATAATCGGCCTACACCCCCTTTAAGGCCCGAAACTGAAAGTACTAGGAATGATGGAGATAAAATGGGGCAACGGCACTCCTATTTGAAAATGGCAGAAAACATATGATGTTAGAAGAAGAAAGGGCCCTTAACGTTAAGGAGAAACTAGAAGAAAAACCACGAGCACTTACCCTTTTTGTCAGAAGACTTTTGTAAGCTGATACGATAATACCACTAAGAGAACAAGAGAATATTCGGCCAAGTATCCCAAAAGAGAAGGACGAAGATTCAGTATTCGACAAGGGTTGGAGAAAAAAATGTAAGAACTTATTAAAAGGGGAAGAGAATGAGAATGGAGGAGAGGAGAAGAGAAGAGTAAAAATTCAGCCAGAGAATGTGGAGAGATTAAGAGCACTCAGAGAGTATACGGTTAAAGACAGAAAGAGGAGGAGCAAAGTTCGGCTTTGGCACATAAAGGGATTGAAACAAAGTAAGGCCAAGAATAAAAATTCCTATTCGGCCAAAGAAGAAAAAATGACAACAAAATCGACTAGAAGAGAAAAGAAGAGGCGAGAGACCACAATCCCGAAAAAGCAACAAAATGCTGAATATGCACAAAAAGCAGTCGACACCTTGCCCACTCCCAAAAGATCCCAACTTTCCCTTCAACCGAAACTAATGCAAGATTAGAGTTTCAATTCGGCTACACAACTTCCAACATCAAATCCCTTATTATCTCCCAAATTCTCTCTACCAAATCCACACCAACCACCATCCAAATCCCCCATTTTTCCTCCTTGAATTTCTCCATGACTCATTCAAATTCCAACCTGTAGAGTTCTAGTCAAAGTCCACTTCTCATGCAGTAAGAAAGTAAAATAAATACTCCCTTGCGTAATAGGAGACTCGAACTCAAACTCTCTTGCCACCTTAATCACGCCACTACCACTGGACTACAAGCTCATCTTGTGTCATAATTTAACCACAACAATTTAAAAGCCCTCTATCTAGATCCCAAGGATTTTATACTCTAAAAATAAAAATTTTGTTAAAGCCCAGGTTTGAACCCAGGACTTCTCAAACACTCCCAAACACTACTAAATCACTTAACCACTGAAGCAGACAGTCAATTGCGTTATTTCCTTGCACACATAAACTTTTATGTGTTCCTACGCTCAAGGCTTATTTCTTCTAAGCCCAAATTCGAGGCGTTACAAACAAAATTAAGATCAATATGGAGTTCAACTTAAGAGATCCATTAGTTTACTATCCGCCAAAAGAAGTGTTTGTAAGTCATCCTGGGGGAAGAGGTATTCTTGTCTATCTGAAGGGGATTTCGTCAATGGTAAGTTCTGTATGGAAATTCTTTTAGAGAGGTACATGTGTCGAGAAGGAAATGAGATCTGTATTGGTTAATGAAATCTGGAATTTTTCCACATAATAATTTGTGAATAGATTAGTCAAGTAAGAAAGATGATGAAAATGTATATGCTGATTAGGAAGGTATAGATGATGAAAATGTATACGCTGATTAGGAAGGTATCTGCCAAGATCAAAAATGAAATCCAAAATTTGCAAGATGAGGAATTTAACTAGAAAGGCTCCAAGGTTTTCTATATTAAAACTCACTAAGTTTGCCTGAACTTACAAATGTTTATTGTTGTCACAGATTTTCGATAAGATTAAATTCACTAGGAGGGACCAAGCCAAGAATGCGCCAGGGAAACGGCGAGTTGGGTTATTATGCATAGAGGACATCTTAAGAGTAGGGCGTATAGTATACCACGACTCAAAGAGTGCTTTTAATAAAATTTTATGTTATAACATTGTACATTGTTTAATACATTAATGTAATTATTTGATATTCTCTTTTATATTAAATAACAGTAAAAAAGTAAAATGAAGTATGTTTAGAAATAGATTACGCATGTTGTACAAATTTTCTATTAAGTGTTTTGCGTTGTAACATCTGAAATCTGTATTCAATTATTCAGGTTGGGTAGAGGGTGTTACAGAACCTTTGGGCGGAAAGACGATGAAGCTAATATAAAGGTATATGATGGTAAACAAGTGTATCGCCAAGTCATTAAAAGGTCAACGAACACCTTAAGTGAGCGAAAAGCGGGAGGGAAAGATGAGAAGAAAGGATAAGATTCACTGATATGGCGAGGTGTCTGGATTACGGCCAAGTGGAGAGTCTGAATAGTGAGCCAAGTAGCTCAAAGGATCAGGTAGAGTCCGCCACCCTAATAAAGAAAACTCGCCTCGAACGAGCAGGCGGTTAATTTATGTTTATTATATTTTAAATATGCTACCCTCATATGATAGGGTTTAATTATGGTGCAGTGAAGGAACTCACTATGTTCAATCAAACTTACAAGTGGATGGCTTATGTTCGCAGGATTTGCGAGGGTGATCGAGGACTCAGAGGAGGGACCAAGTCAGATGGAGTGGAGATCGGGGATCATTTTGGATCAAGTCATGTACATAGGAATAGGGTACTATTGGAGGCTTCACCTCAAAATCATTAACAACGAAGCCAGATAACATACCTAGAATCTGGATTTTCATGACAGATAGTTCTTAGCTAAATTTTAAGAATTTCCTTGTTAACAAACATATTGATTAGCAACAGAAATTTGAAAACCAATTATTTAGTGGTTAGGGCCTTGGTTGTAAGAATTATTATTGTTTTATTATTAGGTTATTTTACAGAGTTTTCTTAATAGCAGTTGTGTTAGCATAAATTCATTAAGTATAGGTGAACCTGATCCATTGTGATGCTTCATACTCGGATCCAGCAATCATGTCAGGTATGGGGTGTTACACTTATTATCACATACTCTCAGGCTCGATTCTATGGACCTTATCCGATGGAGGCCAAAATTGGCAAGGTAGCTTATAGGTTGAAGTTGTCTGCTGGAGCACAAATTCACCACACGCTCCACGTCTCATTACTCAAGAAACATATAGGTAAGTCTTCTAGTCAACTGGACCAACCTCATATGGGACTTGATGGGACTCTACCAAAGGAACCGGTTCATGTTTTGGACCAAGGGATGGTTAAGAAGGGCTCACAAGCTGTCACTAAGGTGTTGGTCCAATGTACAAATACATTTACTAAGGATTCAACTTAGGAGGACCTACCAGATCTAGGACAGCATGTTTCAACCTTCAATCCTTTAAGGACAAGGATCTTATTTGGGCAAGAGGTAGTTGATATGGAACGATTTATGCAACCACTATTTTGGGTTTTAAGTCCTATTATTTTTGTTTATTTTATTTCTATTATTTATTTTTGTCTAAACGATATGTTTCACCAAGTGTTTTAATGAAACACTGCGTAGAGGAGCTGGCCTAAGGGTCCACTAAATACGAGTTGTACAACTATTTTGGTTTTCTCTCCTTTCTTATACGCAGCATGCTTTGGATGCTACAATTATGAAATTACATATGAATTTATTTATCCCATCTCTCAATTCTTTCTATTCCTTCTCCAATTTTCTTCTCCCTATTCTGTTTTCTATTTCAGAAAATCTACCGTGTCACACTTCCTCGCTCCCTTTCTTAAGTCATATTCCATGAAAAGCTACTCAAGATCTTCGAACCTTAAAACCCATTTTCGAACCTTAACCCCTGTAATATATAAATCCAACTGTTGAATCTCCCTGAGTTCGAGGTAGGTTATTCTCCGCGTCGGAATTCCTTTCTTCACCCTCGAGATCGTCCTAAAACATCTTGGAAACCACCAAATATGTAGCGGAGTGGTCTTCTTCTTCTTTTTTCTTGTTTTTTTTTTTTTTTGTTGCTTGATGATAAATGATTGTTGGTTTTAGGGGTTATGTGTGTAACACCCCCAAACCCGGCCCACAAGTCCTGACCGGATCTGGTTATGTCACTACGGAAACCGTTTGCAAAATCTTTGACTTTAGAATAAAACTTGAAAATTTTATTAACTTTTGGAAACCATGTCTTTTCTTTTAAAATTATAAATAAAGCTTTGTTATTAAAAATAATCCATATTAAAACTTTAGTATAAAAATATATAAATACTTTGATTAAATAGGTTGCTAAAATTAAAATCATCTTCACATAATAATTTCTTTTAAGTAAACCATAATATCAAGTAATATCAAAAATAGTGATAACAAAAATAATAATAATAAGGCCCTTATTACAAAAATAATTAATCCAAAACACTTTGTATTAAAAATTGCTTAAAAATAATTAAATCAATCTCCTTCTGCATGGGCCACCTTGCATCCTCTCCAACCCGGTCCGATCAACCTGTCACCTGCGATGTTTGAAAATAATTGGGTGAGTCATAATGACTCAGTGTGTAAGTTAACCACTGAAATCCACCCACATGCTAGCCACATAATATCCCAATTATCAAATGCAACAAATAATATATTTATTTTAACAATTACCACAATCTGGGCTTGGCCCACATTCAAATCATACTCAAATACTGGGCTAGGCCCATTTCTCAATAAACCACATATCAACTGGGCTTGGCCCATTTCCACGTATGTTCCCAAAACATACCTATCCGCATGTCATATTCGGCTTGGCCCATTTCCATATTATTACAAAAAATAATGCAACATGATACCCAACCCAAACCCAGGGTCCATCCGCTACACACCCCCTTATCCAGCCTACCACACACCAGGGGACTATCGAGTCACCCTCTCCTTTTCCCTCCAAAAAGGCAACCAATGCCATCCACGAGGGAGCACATAGCAACCCATCAAGCCACGATATGGCATAAAGCCGATATCAATCAAGGTAACCACGCAAACTAAATCGCAAAGATCCACAACGCGACCTCAGTCAGCGCCAATCCACGATGTAGCACAAAGCTGACATCAACCACGTACTCGAAGTACACCCGTACCTTCTTTTCATAACCCACCCATGCACATGCCACGTAAAATATAATCGTGATAATGCATACACATGCTTATTAATATCCATAAACATACTCATAAACAAATAATCACATTGCAACAGGTCCGATACTAACCTGATCATCGCTATACCCTTTAGGGTATACATGGCACACTTATTACTGCACTTGTTAGTAAAACACAAAACCCGGAAACAGTGGGTTAGTTACACACCTTATAACCTGAAGTTCTAATCCCTCGATTTCGACGCTATCGCTTAGCGAGACTACAGCTATCTGCCTATCGTTTTCTGCTGCACGACCACACCCCGGTGGCCAATCACGAACTGCCGAGACGGCTCTCTTCTTAAACTTCGGGATAGGGACCTTCCCTTTCCCCTTTTGACTGGTATTGGCCTCCATCAAAAAGCTTAATCAGATAAACGGGTTAAACCTCCAAGTCATAAACTAAATGTTGAACCTTTACCAAATATTACTTACCAAAATATCTTGAATCCCGGAGAATTGATCTATGTCCTTAAATATCCTTGCTTCTCAAGGCTGATTTGATTTCCAATCAAATCTCAGGACTACGGAATGGTCCTTTTTGCAATCGACCACACCCTAAACGCATAAATGATTAGCCTTAATAGCCTTCGGCTTTCGAATAATAAAAGAATAAATACAACCTCGACCTTTACCACCACTTACCGAATCTTGACTACCAACGATTGAGGAGAAGAAACCGAAGAGATCCCCACCACACCAATATTCGGCCAAAGTAAAAGAGAAGATTCGGCTTGCCAAGGGATTTAAAAGAAACAAAAGAAATATTATCTAAAATAAATAAAAAAATAAAACTCACCCTTATCACTCCAGCCGAAATAAAACAAAATTAATCTTAATCTTTATCCCCACCTGCAGGTTCCATGTGCCGTCCACCCTTCAAATTTGCTACAAAAATCAATATAAAAACAACACCCCAAATTGCTGCCCATAGGTCTCGAACCTGGGACCTGGGGGAAGCCAACAGCCAAGTAGCGCCCAAGCCATTCGGCCACTTTGATTTTTATGCCATAAAGCCACCCATTTTATTTTTAAACCCTTCCTACGCCAGCCCATAACCGCATATAAAAATAAAACACCAAAATGCCGCTTCTACCACTCGAACCAGCGCCCTCACCCTCCTCCAGCGCCTAAGTGGCGCACGGGCACCACTTTGCCAATTCCTTTCTTGTGCCTTAAACTCCACAATTTTATTTTAAGGCCTTTCTACCCTATTTCTCTCTTATTACCCTAAAATTTAAAAAATTTTCTAAGGCATCCCTTGCCTTCTAAGGTTCTCCAAAACCCCTAAAATTCCTCCAACAGGACCTTAAGCCTTCTAAATGCTCGGGTTATGCTTCAAACGCATAACCCCTAAACCAGGGTGTTGCAATTCTACCCTCCTTAAAATAATTTCGTCCTCGAAATTACTTACTACCATGCAATCCTAACTCCCTACTCTACGCCTCCGCTGCGCACTCTGCTTTCAATTCATCATACTTCCCAAACATAGTCTCTAAGTTCTCACTCAAGATCCAAATCATACAGGAAAGAATTAACTTACAAACAAGGAGAACAATTAAAGAGTATTCCGAAACAAAAGAGCTTACCCGATATCACATCCTTGGTTGACTTTGACTAGAACCACGACCCTTCGTTGCTCGAGGACAATTCCTAACCAGATGTGCCTTAGATCCACACCGAAAACATTCTTTATTATTCCCCCAACACTCTCCTGTGTGAAGTCTTCCACATCGAACACAAGAATGATTCCGATCCACTGGTACAAGTGCACGTACAGGATTCTCGATCCTTGGTCTTTTCTGGACATTACCAAACGATGCTGATGGTCCAACACTTCTCTTATTCTCGTTCCTATTCTTCTCTCGGTTTTCTCTTATAGTCTTTTTAACCTCTTCAGCGATCCGAGCTTTCTCCACTAGCACCGCGAAGTCTCTCTCCCTCTGCGGAGCAATCAGCATTCGAAGTTCATCTCGCAACCCGTCCTCAAACCGGACGCACTTCTCATAATCAGTGGCCACAATTCCCTTAGCATACTGGCTTAACCGCACAAATTCCGCTTCGTACTCAGCTATCGACTTACTTCCTTGTACTAGATTCAGAAACGCTTTCCTTTGTGAGTCCAAATAACTGGCTCCTACGTACTTTCCTTCAAACTTAACCTTAAAGAAGTCCCAATCCAGTCGATCTGCCGGTACACTTTGCTTGACAGTGAGCCACCAACGATAAGCTTCGTCGCGAAGCAACGAAACAGCACCCTTCAGCTTTTCTTCATTGGTGCAGTCCAAATCGTCCATGATTCTTTCAACTGCTTCTAGCCAATATTCCGCTACGTTAGGAGCTACTCCCGACACTCCTCTAAAGATCTCGGCTCCGTTCGATCTAAGCCTTTCCGATACCGACTTTCGAGTTCCATTTCCTCTACTAACTCCTGCTACTCGCTCTAGCACTCGCAACATGGCCCGCGATACTGCGTCATCTTCTCCTGTCTGGTCTTGCCCCTCTACGTCCACTGCTGGCGGCACTTCACTTTCTGACCCATGGCCAGACCCTATCGGTTCCGATGCTGCCATTCTACCTCTACTGCGCCCCCTAGAATTCATCTCTATTGTCGCGATTTAATCTGATTAACAAATTTTATGCATTAGAAATTTTGTTCCACTATTTAATCGCGAGCAAATTTTTATGAAAGAAGGGTATTCAGAAGTAGTTCTTTCGATCACACAGGGGTTCAGTTCGAGTTTTACTACTCTAATTCAGAGAATCACTTTCACATTCATCAATAGAGACACCTTCATTTCTCAATGAAGACACATTCAGTGGTATCTACCACATACATTCACTATTCGGACCTTTCTGCCCGTTTCTACCCCAGGGGTATTTTCGTCATTTTCCTATAGAGGTATTTCGGTAATAAACCAAAGCGATTCCAAAAACTTTAATGAGTCAGGATCTTTTTGATATTCCCAAAATTGAAGAGTATTTTTGAAAATTTCGCAATTTGAAGATATAGTAGGATTTTAAAAACCAGGGGTATTTTGGTAATTTTTGTCAATCAGGGTAATTTTGTAAATTTTCAAATCAAGGTGTCTTGGATTTCACAAAATAGCATTCTTGAATACTTTTGCCAAATCGGGAAATTTTATTAAAATTGGGGTTAAACTGGAAATTTTGAAAGTCAGGGGTATTTTAGTAATTTTCAACACAGGGGTATTTTCATAAATTTCCTCAAATCAGGGTATCTTGATATTTTGAAAACTAAAGATTTTGGTATTTTGCAAAGAAGAAAAAAAATCATTTTAACAAAAGTTTGAGGGTAATACAGTAATTTACACTACAGGGGCATTTTAGTAATTTTGCCACTAGGGGCAATTTGGTAATTTTGGTAAATCGAGGAAAACGTGTTTTTTTTTTCAATACCAAATTTAGGGTTTACAAACCAAAAAGGGTAAATTTGAAAATTTTAAAAGCAAAAATTTTAAAACAGCAAGGCTAATCCCTTCCGGGTTTTAATAATTGGTTCAGCCTGTGAACAAGTCCTCTTGGTTAAGGTGAACCGTAGCTACGCACCAGGTAGGATTCAAGTGGAGAGGAGGTGAGTCACGCGGACTGCTTAAATACCAAGCTCCCACTGAATACCACTCCTAGACATGCGCACACAGGTTGCCACACCTTAACACGGCGACTTACTTCACAGGTTTGTTTATTAGGCACTTTAAATCTTATGCACGTGTTTGAGTAGACTAGTCCTAGGGTCCAATAGCCTGAATATTCTAATCTACGAGCCCAACAAAGCCCATAACAGTTCATATAACAACTTACTTCACAAGTCTGAGGTACTTACCTGGTGGACTCGGGCCGGAGGTACAGGTGCCATGCCAGAAAACCTGAAAAATCTCTTAAAAGCCCATATTTTTGAAAAGCCCATTTTGAAAATGTTTTTGGGCCCAAAACCCTCAAAGCCGAGTTTTGAACTTGGCTCTGATACCAATTTGTAACACCCCCAAACCCGGCCCACAAGTCCTGACCGGATCTGGTTATGTCACTACGGAAACCGTTTGCAAAATCTTTGACTTTAGAATAAAACTTGAAAATTTTATTAACTTTTGGAAACCATGTCTTTTCTTTTAAAATTATAAATAAAGCTTTGTTATTAAAAATAATCCATATTAAAACTTTAGTATAAAATATATAAATACTTTGATTAAATAGGTTGCTAAAATTAAAATCATCTTCACATAATAATTTCTTTTAAGTAACCATAATATCAAGTAATATCAAAAATAGTGATAACAAAAATAATAATAATAAGGCCCTTATTACAAAAATAATTAATCCAAAACACTTTGTATTAAAAATTGCTTAAAATAATTAAATCAATCTCCTTCTGCATGGGCCACCTTGCATCCTCTCCAACCCGGTCCGATCAACCTGTCACCTGCGATGTTTGAAAATAATTGGGTGAGTCATAATGACTCAGTGTGTAAGTTAACCACTGAAATCCACCCACATGCTAGCCACATAATATCCCAATTATCAAATGCAACAAATAATATATTTATTTTAACAATTACCACAATCTGGGCTTGGCCCACATTCAAATCATACTCAAATACTGGGCTAGGCCCATTTCTCAATAAACCACATATCAACTGGGCTTGGCCCATTTCCACGTATGTTCCCAAAACATACCTATCCGCATGTCATATTCGGCTTGGCCCATTTCCATATTATTACAAAAAATAATGCAACATGATACCCAACCCAAACCCAGGGTCCATCCGCTACACACCCCCTTATCCAGCCTACCACACACCAGGGGACTATCGAGTCACCCTCTCCTTTTCCCTCCAAAAAGGCAACCAATGCCATCCACGAGGGAGCACATAGCAACCCATCAAGCCACGATATGGCATAAAGCCGATATCAATCAAGGTAACCACGCAAACTAAATCGCAAAGATCCACAACGCGACCTCAGTCAGCGCCAATCCACGATGTAGCACAAAGCTGACATCAACCACGTACTCGAAGTACACCCGTACCTTCTTTTCATAACCCACCCATGCACATGCCACGTAAAATATAATCGTGATAATGCATACACATGCTTATTAATATCCATAAACATACTCATAAACAAATAATCACATTGCAACAGGTCCGATACTAACCTGATCATCGCTATACCCTTTAGGGTATACATGGCACACTTATTACTGCACTTGTTAGTAAAACACAAAACCCGGAAACAGTGGGTTAGTTACACACCTTATAACCTGAAGTTCTAATCCCTCGATTTCGACGCTATCGCTTAGCGAGACTACAGCTATCTGCCTATCGTTTTCTGCTGCACGACCACACCCGGTGGCCAATCACGAACTGCCGAGACGGCTCTCTTCTTAAACTTCGGGATAGGGACCTTCCCTTTCCCCTTTTGACTGGTATTGGCCTCCATCAAAAAGCTTAATCAGATAAACGGGTTAAACCTCCAAGTCATAAACTAAATGTTGAACCTTTACCAAATATTACTTACCAAAATATCTTGAATCCCGGAGAATTGATCTATGTCCTTAAATATCCTTGCTTCTCAAGGCTGATTTGATTTCCAATCAAATCTCAGGACTACGGAATGGTCCTTTTTGCAATCGACCACACCCTAAACGCATAAATGATTAGCCTTAATAGCCTTCGGCTTTCGAATAATAAAAGAATAAATACAACCTCGACCTTTACCACCACTTACCGAATCTTGACTACCAACGATTGAGGAGAAGAAACCGAAGAGATCCCCACCACACCAATATTCGGCCAAAGTAAAGAGAAGATTCGGCTTGCCAAGGGATTTAAAAGAAACAAAAGAAATATTATCTAAAATAAATAAAAAAATAAAACTCACCCTTATCACTCCAGCCGAAATAAAACAAAATTAATCTTAATCTTTATCCCCACCTGCAGGTTCCATGTGCCGTCCACCCTTCAAATTTGCTACAAAAATCAATATAAAAACAACACCCCAAATTGCTGCCCATAGGTCTCGAACCTGGGACCTGGGGGAAGCCAACAGCCAAGTAGCGCCCAAGCCATTCGGCCACTTTGATTTTTATGCCATAAAGCCACCCATTTTATTTTTAAACCCTTCCTACGCCAGCCCATAACCGCATATAAAAATAAAACACCAAAATGCCGCTTCTACACTCGAACCAGCGCCCTCACCCTCCTCCAGCGCCTAAGTGGCGCCGGGCACCACTTTGCCAATTCCTTTCTTGTGCCTTAAACTCCACAATTTTATTTTAAGGCCTTTCTACCCTATTTCTCTCTTATTACCCTAAAATTTAAAAAATTTTCTAAGGCATCCCTTGCCTTCTAAGGTTCTCCAAAACCCCTAAAATTCCTCCAACAGGACCTTAAGCCTTCTAAATGCTCGGGTTATGCTTCAAACGCATAACCCCTAAACCAGGGTGTTGCAATGTGAGTTTGAGAGATGGTGATGGGTGAAGCAATGGAGGGTAAGGATGATAGGTTGTGGGTGTCGGTGAGGTCAAGAGTGGGTTGAGGGGAGAGCAACGATGACCATGGGTTGGTGGCGAGAATGTAAGTTTGAGAGTTAGACAGTGGTCAAAGAATCGGTGGAGTTATGATGGTGGTGATAGTAGTGGTGAGGGTGAATGGAAAAAGATGGTGGTGCTACCAGGGGGCTTGGTAGGGATGAGATTGCAAGTGATTGTTGGCATTTGGGTTATTTTGTAGTTTACCGAAAATAAAATAAAGTAAAAAAAGAAGAAAGGATTAAAATTTGTTTAAATTATATGGCAATGAAATGGAAGCAACATCAGCATTTAACGACACAATTTGTGCCATGTATAACTTCTATTACACTAACGGTGGTTAATGGCACAATGATAAACTGCTATAAATCAACAATGTTAATGACCAAATCATAACAATTAAAATATTAGTGACCAAAGCGTAAACTTAAGCAAATATAAATAACTATTTTTATAATTTACCCTATTCTAAAAAATGCTTTCATGTAAAATAAGAAACAATCATAGAGGGAGAAGTTCATAGTGTGGCAAGTGGCAAGCCACATTAAAAGACATATCAGCATTTTAATATTACTAGTATTTTATATCGCGTGCATTCATATTTATATTTTTATTATTTAATAAAAATTTATTCCGTAATTATTATTAAAAAATAATTAATATAAATAATATAAAAATAGAAGACTTTCAAATCATAATTTAAGTAATTATACAATATTAAAAAATATATATGTATAATGTTTAAAAGACAGACAGACTGTGTGGATTTATACTTTTTATTCTTCAATCTTAGTTTTTTTAATCTCTGCAAAATTAATTTAAATAAGTTAATGATATCATCAAAGGATTAAATAATCATGTTACTTTCGGTTATAAAATAAATGTTTTATATTTATTTGTCTTGTAGTAACACCTATTTGTATACTGCATTTTTTGTGTATATCTATTTTTGTGTTTTTGTCACCTGATAATAGAATTAATCTCAATTTAAATTAAAAATAATTTAAAATAATAAGATATTACTTATAGTTTAAATTATAGTGAAAGTGTAATTGAAGCTTAACTATAACTCTTATTATGAGTTTCAATAAAGGTTAATATATCATTTGATTCTTAAGTTTAGCTTTAATGTTTAATTTGGTACTTGAGTTTTTTTATCCCAATTAGTATCCGGACCAAATGACATCATGTGACCTAATGAATATTTTGACATGCATGTTGTAGAGAAAAACCTAGGTACTTTATTGAAAAAAAAACTAAAGTACCAAATTAAATATTGAAGCTAAACTTAGGTACCGAATTCTCAAGTACCTAAGTGAACATTCAAGTTAAACTCAAGTACTGAATTGGGACAAGAAAAACTTTATGTACCAAATTGAACATTAAAGCCAAACTAAGGTACGAAATAGTATTTTTAATCCTTTGAATAAAGATAAAACAACTCTATCTTAAAATATTAGGGAAATATCTTAAAATTTAAATTTCACAAAAATAAAAAATGTTTTTTTTTTTTGAGAACTGAAATTAAAGTTTAATTCAATTTGGACATGTAAACTAATAATAGATAAATTTAATTATAATTTTAATGTATTAATATGAAAGAATTAACTATTAGTTTTTAAATTTAATGTTAGAAAAATCATTTTTTTGTTTTAATGTTTAAAATTATTTTTAACATTTTATATTTATTTTTTTTCTAATTTAAATTCAATATCTATGTTATTAAAGGTATCTTTTTGAAACTGCTTAAAGTGTGGAATATTATTTATAATGGTATCTTACTTTTAATTGATATAATTGTATCGCTAATTAAAATATAATTAATTTAAAATAATATATTATTAATAATTAATATACTCAATTGTGTAATTTAAGCTAATAATTTTTTTAAAAAATAATATTATTATTTATATGATTTTATATATTATTACCAAATAATTATAGTACTTATTCTTAGGAAATTTATTTCAATTTCAAATCAATTGTATCGCTCAGATAAATAAAAATTCTATTATTTAAAAAAATAAAAATTTATTTTTTTAATGTCAACTTAGTAATATAATGAACAATAAAGGGTATTCTTATCAATTCAAAATTTTCTTTAAACTCTTACTTATATAATAAATATTTATTATAGATAAATAAATAAATAATATCTGCAATTTTCCTTTCCCGGTTTACTTGTTTTAAGAATTTAGTTGATAAATAAATGTTCTTTTTAGACATGATAGTAGAAAACAGAAATGTAGTTAAGTTATATGATATTTAAATAATTTAATATAATGATACATGAAACATGAAACATAAATCTTAAATCTTAAATGCATTTTAAGTAATTAATATAAATTACCTGTAAAATTTATTATATATAAAATATTTTAAAAAATTATAATAATAGATAGGATTTAAGTAATTTAATATAATGATAATGATGTTCAAATAATTTAATATAATGATATATGAAATATAAATTTTAAAATACATTTTAAGTAATTAATATAAATTATTTGTAAAATTAATTATATAAAATATTTTTTAAAATTAAATATAATAATAAATAAGATTTATATAATTAATATAATGATATTTCAAAATTTTAATCTAATCATCATGAAATATTTAAATAATTTAATATAATAATATAAAATAAAATTAATCTAATCTAATCTTTATATACTTTTCAAATAGTTAATATAAATAAATATTTTTATTATTTTCATGACCAAATGCAAAAGCCAAAAAATAAAAGTAACTAAATCTCAACTTTTACATTTTGGTGAAAAATTACTTTTTAATCTTTACTTTTAACTCTAAAAGACAAGTATTCTTCGTTACTTTTTAATCTCGACTTTGTGAATCGAAGTTATAAATATTTTATTAAGTATTTACTGAAGTTATATTATAGGCTTATTGAGTTTTGGATAGGTAATTTTATCGACTTAGTAACTAATTAAGGTTTAAGGATTAAATTGTAATAATAGTAAAAGTATAATTTATAGAGAATTGTTGATTAGAAACAAGAAACAAGGGTCAAAATAATAATTAAGCCATTTCGATATGTATAGTGGAGTTGATTTCATTAAAATTTTAGTAAAAAGAAAATAAAAAAATTTGAATGTTTATGGAATTATTTTAACTTAGTGGAGAGAAAGAGAAACACTATTCTCTCTTCATCTTCTCAAAGCCGAACCTTCATACCTTGGAGAATAAAAAAATTTGGCACTTGGGGGTTTAACATTGAAGCTTAAATTGGTGAGTTCAATCTAGTTATATTCTTGTAATTTTTATATTTTTGGAATATGGGAGCTTGATCTAGCTAATCCATGTAGTATTTTTTGAAACTGTTAAAGTTTGAGAATGATGTCATTGATGAATCTTTGAAGTTTTAGGTATTAAATGGATAGATTAGGAGTGAAAAAAGGCTAAATTGTGAAGTTAATTTGTAGTTTTGTGCAATAGGGACTAAAATGAATAAATTTTGTAATTTGTGGTAGAAATGAGAAATATGAGGTCTTAAAAGGACTATAGTGGAATCGGCTTGAGTATTTGAGTTTTAAATTGAATATTTTGTTAGTCTCGATTTTTAGGGACTAAATTGAATAAATTTCAAAATGTGTATGACTTTACAATTGATTGTGAATTGAGTTGGAAAGTAATGTTATGCATGGTTGCATTAATATTTTTAGCTAAAGATGACGTGGGAGCTTCAAAAGGAACAGGGAAAGCGAAAATCAACTATGAGTAATTCGAGTTTTGATAAATGAATAGATGTATCATTATGGATTGAATTATATTTGTTATTGGGTATTTTCTACAGTATCAAACATTGTTTAATGCTACAATAAATTGTGAGTGGTTAGTAAAGTGAATTGGAACAATTGAAATTGAATGTTACGATAAATACCAAAATGAATAGATGTATCATTATGGATCGAATTATATTTGTTATTGGGTACAATTTGGATAGAAACGTTTTGAGGATAAAAATCAAAATATGAAAATGTATTGATTTGAGTCATTCGATAAGATATGGAGATGATCGATGTGCTAGTGGACTAGACTTGATAATGTCATTGTCACCAGGCAACCGGGGATGGCAGGTCATCGTTGCTGAGCAATCCAAGGTGGTAAGCCATCGTCGTCGGGCAACCTGTGGTGGCAAGACATCGTTGTCAGGCAATTCGGGATGACATAAATGAAATCAGAAACCATCATTATCGAACAATATATGGTGGTAAGCCATCGTCACCTGCCAACCCAGGGTGACAAGTCATTGTTGTCGGGCAATCCGAGATGACATAAAAGAATTAAAGAGCTATCGTTGTCGGGAAACCCGATGTGGCAAGTCATCATTGTCGTGCAATCCGAGATGACAGATTGAAAGGAGTTAAATCAAATTCACAAGTTTGGAATTTCAGTAGCAGTATAATACAGTGTAATGTTTCTAAATATGAAAGGAAACGATAGGTGACCAACGATTCACGTTAAAGACTAGTAGTATGAATTTTAAATCTTGATCCAAGTTAATATTCCCCATGCTATTTAGATTTTAAAAGAAGCACTTTGAATTATTTGCTCATCGTGTAATTCACATTCTGTATGTAGGATAGGTATTACCTACGTTCGAGTTTTACTTCAACATCTAACCAAGACCCCAGACTTCTTAAAGTTTGTGTAACCTCCCCAACCCAGCCTAAAAGTTATGACCGCATTCACTTATTTTTCAGAAAATCGTAGTGGGCATTTCTTTATTTTTTTAAAAAAATATTAATTTTTCCAAGTTTATTTAAAATCTCAATTAAAAAGATTCTCACTAAATTTAAAAACATATTACATGTTTGGCCATTAATTGTTATTCAGAGTTTCCAAAAATCTAATTTTGCCGTGTAAAAATCAGTGTTCACAATTTGTTACTAAAACCATAACTACTAATTGTAATGGCCAATTATTAATTCAGTCTCTTATTTAACTTATCTAATTCTTAACGTTCATGCTTGCAATAACTAAATATATCTCGAAAATCAATTCCATGCCACAATTCGTAAAATAAATTTTTACAAACCAAAAAAAATAAAAATATAAAATAAATACTTTATTTAATAAAATCGAGATGAAACCTCCAAATTGCCCAATCCAAGCCCTAACCTTGTGGACTACTTGAAAAAAAATGTTAAACTAATGGGATGAGCTTAAAAAGCCCAATGTGAGTCTTAGTCAAAGGTAAACAGAGTATGCAGAACTTACAAATCATGTAAGAAACCTATTTAACAATTGAGCACAAAAGCAAACAAATTATCGATAATTACAATAGTACAAAAAATTCATAGAATCAAGGTGCTTCCAACAGTTATGCATATGCATGCTCAAGAATGGCAATGCAAAAAGGTCCTACCCATCCATCCACTACACACCACAAGTTCCCCAGAACCCGTCTACCAAATCACCAAAACAATTAGGAGTCATACCTCGGTGTGGATAAACCACCAATAACAATTTGCAGACAAGCTACCGATGTGGACGATCCACCAGAAATGCAGATAAACTACTAGTAAATTGCGGTAAACCACCAAAAAAGCAAACAAGCTGCCAAAAAGATACAGACAATGCTGCCAATGTTGTGGTCAAGCCACCAATATCCAATACCTCCTACAATACTCCAGTGCAGTGCACTGACAACAATATTGTGGACTTAAATACTGCCAAAACTCCACGAAACTCCTCCGTCACCCATCAATCAAAATTCCCATGCAATGTAATATGATATGCCATGAATGAAACAAAATCATGCATGACAGAAATAGTTACAATGTAGAACAATGGCATGTTTATCATGCTTTTGGTAAAAATTTCAGTGTATGACTTGCACACTTTCAGTCAATCAATCAATCGCATCAATAGTATGTAGCAAACAAAAAACGTATAATACAGTCAAGGCATACTTAATATGCAATTCAAGTAGTGTCACAGAAAGTCGCATGTTATACATGCAACCAATGAACAATAACAATTTTCATAATATACAATACAGTGCACATCGCAATCATGCATATAATCAACCTAATAAAAGCAAACCATCTGACAATCACATATGACAATTTCACATTCAGGTGATCCCAAACAGGACCTTTAACATTCAACCAAATTACTCGATACGTAGCTTGCTCGACATTTCCCTAATTTGACTTTAGGCCATCCGACCATGCCTAAACCAACAAGCTTAATTTATTAATTATTAATACATAATATCAAATACAAATAGTGCACACAAAAGTAAGATTCACACTTCACATTCGGCATGCATCAAAATGAAATATACATTTATTCCGTTTCCCCCTTGAAGGGTACACACAATTTGTGTAACACCCCTTACCCGTATTCGACGCCGGAATAGGGTACGAGGCATTACCGGACTTAACTTGCTTGAATATTCAACTTTGGGCTATAAAATTTATTCCAATTTAAAACTTTTTCTTTTATAAACGTAACGTCCACATTATGGGTCTACGAGACCTTATACATATACTCAGGATGCTTCGGGATCAAACTGGAACTTTTAAACACTTAGAAAATTTTGACATAAAACAGGGCCACACGCCCGTGTGAAGAGTGGGACACGTCCGTGTAACATATCACACACCCGTGTTCCATACCCGTGTAGAATTATTTTCTTTTCGAACCTACAAGGGTTTTCACACGGCTAGACACACGCCCGTGTGCTCCACACGACCTAGACACGCCCGTGTCCTCGCCCGTGTGTAAAAACATGGGTATTCTGTTTGTGACGTCAGCAACCTCATAAGGGTCACACAGCTTAGGCACACGCCCGTGTGCTGGCCCGTGTGATGATTCAAATTCTCAAAACTAAATGCAGGGGACACACGGCCTATCGACACACGGCCTATCAACACACCCATGGGGGTTGACCGTGTGTCGTACACGGTCTAGACACACGCCTGTGTGTTTACCCGTGTGGACCAGTTCAAGGCTATTTTCCAAGCCATTTAGCCACCCTTACTTGCACACATACACACATCATCACATAACATTCTCAAATCATCAATTATAGCTCTTGGATGATCATATTTGAAACATGAAAATCAACTATCTTCTCATATACAAGGGATAGATACTAATAGCACCATTACAAACGACATGAGCCATCATCCATGGCTATACACAACCAGCCCATAACCCATTTAGGCCAAAACATTTGGGTACTTTAACTATGACTTAATTAAACCAAAATAACATCCCTATACATGCTATATCTCAAGAAGACTTGAAACCTCATACCCAAATGACTGTTCAATAGTGTGAAAACATTTCCAGTGGCCTCCAACCCGAGCTAGTTAAGTTAACCTATAAGGGATAGGACAGGAAGAGGAGTAAGCAATAATGCTTAGTAAGTTCATATGCAAATAATAATCAACTATTGACATTCATTGATTATACTCAACTACATAGGTGTTATAATGAGGTTTACTCTTAAGCTCATGGTTACCCATTCAATCATTCATAAAGCTTACTCATTCCGTCTTTTACCACATTCTAACCATGTGACAATTATAGTACTCTCATTTATTAGCATGCAATCCATGTATTCATCATTACAACAATCATGAAGCATATATTTATACAATTTCCCGATACTCTATTCAGAATAATACCAAACTATCGGTGGTTCCGCACACAGCCCACCATTTAATAATGTATAAGGTGGTAACGCACATAGCCCACCATTTAATACTAAGCACAATGGTATCGCACACAGCCCATCGTAATTGAGTAATAAGGTGGTATCGCACATAGCCCTCCAAATGATAATATGAATGGTGGTATCACACACAACCCATCGTATATGAACAATAAGATGGTAACGCACACTGCCCACCATTTATTTATAATTAGATTCATACTGGAATTATCCAACATATATTGAATTCAATTCATCTCATCCGTGAATAATCTCATTCATACAATGCACTATTAATGAATTGTTTATACATAAACTTACCATGGGTTCATCATATATCGAACTCATCTCAATTGAGTTTTGACACATACTTGTGCCTCTCATGGTACAACCATATACTTTCTCATTTTCAACATACCTGTTGAATCATTCAAAATGCTAAATAACACTCTTGAGTCTCATATACATAATATCGTATCAACATCATACGTCGATAGGGTCTTACAAGAAATATCATATCAATGCCATATCCCTGGCATGGTCTTATATGAAATCTCACACCGAGGCGGTATTCCTAACATGGTCTTACACGGGACCTTAATTATCATAGTACCATGATGTTTGCATTCCCTCTATCCTTAGATTCAATTGAAGACTTACAATTCTTGACATTCCGTCAAAACGTATTTAATATTTTCATAGAGTCAATATACGATTCATACAACATCGAAATAATAAATAATTCACTTATAGTTGCATTATTAGCACACGAACTTACCTCGATGCAAAATGCACTAATTGGCGGTCTATTCCGTAACCTTGCCTTTTTCCTTAGTCAAGGTTGTTTCCGCGCTCTTCTTGATCTAAAATAGCAAAATTCACTCATTCAATCACTTTATAAATCATAATACTTCATAATCTATACTTAGGCAAAAATGACTATTTTGCCTTTACACTTTGGCAAAATTACGATTTGCTATGAGAGAGTTTAAGTTGTTGAAATTACGATTTTTATCAAGAACAGTCACCAAAATCACTTACTTGTGAGGAGAAATGTTTGCTGAAAATTTTGAGCTCTCCAACCCTTGTTTGCTGCCTATTTTCGGTGGTGATGAAGAGAAGAAAAGATGATACTTTTCTTTTCTTTATTTTTCTCTTATTTTATTCATTCATCACCTAACACACCAAAACATTGACTAATTTAATCATCTTGTCCCCTATGCCCGGCCATCACTCCCCTAATGGCCTATTTGCACTTTAAAGACCTTCAATTAATATTCCTTAGCTAATTGGCACCTCTAGCAATTAAAATAGAACTTTCGCACTTTATGCAATTTAGTCCTTTTTCGCAATTAAGCCCTCAATTGCTAAAATTAAAGCACAAAAATTCTCATGCTTCTTTATAAACATATTATAACACATAAAATAATATATTTTTCTTCAACCTAGAATTAGTGGTCCCGAGACCATTGTTCCGACTAGCCCCTAATTTTGGTTGTTACAATTTGGCCAAACACCAAACAAAAGCATCAATCGAACAACTCTCAAAGACATATCAACATTCAACCAAATCAAACTAGAAGTACACACATACACAATTCACATTTAACTAAGTCTCACACCTGAATCACGCCAATTCATAGCCCAATCACTAATCACTAATCTGCAATTTTCCCCGACTCAAAATCGAACAAACCGAATCATACAACATGGATAAAACAAGGTTAGAATCAGCCTAAAAAACCTTTATGGGGTGTAACACCCCTTACCCGTATTCGACGCCGGAATAGGGTACGAGGTATTACCGAAACACATACACTTGTAAACGTATTAAACCGAGTCATAAAATTTCATCCAAATGAAAATTTTCAAATTTTTATCTTTGAGTCCCTAAATAGGGTCTACGAGGCCCAATACATACTTTGGAAATGGTCCGAGACTAAACCGAGAACTCTAGAAAACATTAGAAAATTTCTTGGAAAATAGGGGCACACGCCCGTGTCTAAGGCCATGTCCTTCACACAGCCGAGATACACGCCCGTGTGTTAAGCCGTGTGGAGTTTCGAATTTCCAAAAATCAAGTGCAGACTTCACACACTCTAGGCACATGGCCTTGTGGCTGCCTGTGTGACCACAAGTAAGGCTATTTACCAAGCCCTTTGCCACCCCAAAACACTTATACACTTATACAAATTTATCATCACACAACATGATATTATTAAGCACTCAAACATCCACACTAAGACATCCACAGACCATTTACAAACCACATGCATCATGCATAATCACACACACACTTAACCATTCACATCATGCAACTTACACAACCAATCACATTTGTCGAAACCATTTTTTAATTTTGATTTTAAAAAATGGGGGTCGAATTTAAAAACGAAAATGGAGTCTCCACCAATCCCTTTTTACTTAGGTGTGATCGGATCACCTTATAAAACATTTTATTTTAAAATGTTAATTTTGGTCCACAAAATACAAGAAAACGGGTTCGAGAGTCGGTTACGTACGATGAAGGATTAGCACCCTCGTAACGCCCAAAAATTGGTACCTAATTGATTAATTAATGTCCTTATGTCGAGAATTTGAAAAGATTTTAAAATACAATTTCTTTTAAAAAATGTTTATAACCCGTTTTGGAATATTAAGACTCTTTTGTTCCAAAAGGATAAAATATCACATCCAGTACGTTAGGGTGCGACATTTTAACCCCCGAAACTAATATCGTCCCTTAATTTCCCAAAACACGAAATTAAAAGGATATTTAGTTATTTGGACGTACGAAAAACCGAAACCCAGCACTTTAGGGTACAATTTCTCGAATTTCCAAACACGAAACGTTGTCTTGTTTTCTGAAATCCTTATCCCAAGATAATAAAACATCATATCCAGTGAGTTAGGACACGACAATTTTGAATTCTCGAGAATAAGTTTTTATTTAATTTTTAAAAGGAAAGTAATAGGTTCTTTGGACTCGAAGAGGAAAATCGAAACCCAGTAAGTTAGGGTACGATTACTTTCGAACCCTAGAACGCAGAGTGTTTGCTTATTTTGAAAATATAATGTGATCGTAACAAAATGAAAAATGTATTTAAAATAAAATGTAAAACGATTTACAATGCTAGCTTGTATAACAACATGATGATGATAAAGTATAATAACAATAATAAAGGTACGAATAAAATACAATAAAGTAAAAGCAAGATAAACAAATAAAATAAAAGAGATTGTAACAAAAATGGAGGCTATATACAATAATAAAAAACCATAGAATGATAATAATTGTAACAAAAAATGCGATAATAATAATAATAATAAAATAATAATAATAATAATAATAATAATAATAATAAATAATAATAAAGATGAAAATAATAATAAAAGTAATAATAAAAATGAAAATTGTATTAGTAATAATAAATAATAGTAAGGATATTAAAATAGTAATAATAATATAAAAATAATAGTAGTAGTAAAAGTATATTAATTATAAAAATAATAATATATGTTAATATATAAATAATTAGTAAAAAAAAAAAAGAAATAATGAAAATAGCAATAATAATGGTAATACTAAAAATAATAATATAGTAACAATACTAAAAGGATAGATATAAATATCATAATTATAAAATAATAATAAATATAGCTATTAATATATATATATATAT